>JACRUU010000019.1:21766506-21791506 GCA_030449085.1 Kryptopterus vitreolus
TTACAGATTATAAATGACCCTATGTAATGAGTAGTGTAACTTTTCAGTCACTTTATAAAAGTAAAGTAAGTGATTACATTTGATTACTTTTTTATTACTTTCATTTGTCCACTAGGTGGCACACGGAAAAAGTGGGATATATTTTTGCAACTGAGCTGCTTCATAATCAAATTGATGAAGTGTATGTGTGTGTGTGTGGGGGGGGGTGTAAGTGGTGGTCGTTGGAATTTGTAATCTTCAACATTTTCTAAAGTAATGTTTTTTTCCGCTTTAACAGATTACTGTCACTTTTATTTTGTAATTAAATTACAAATTGTAATTCATACTGTTACGTGTAACTGGTTACTCCCCAACCCTTGTTATGTAACAGAACTGAGCAGATTATTTCACTTATGATTGGAACGGCGTGGTTTTGATAAACGAGATAAAAAGAAGCGAGACACTAAAATTATCTCATCACTAAATCATCTTTAACAGCGAGTTTGTTGCTGAGTGAATACACCATTGTATTTAGTTATGTTCCTCTGTGTTTATGTACCAGCAACATGTGGAGTGTTTTATTATAAAAGAAGGATAAGATTTTGTTATTTATGTTTATTTACAGTTTTCCATTTCTGTTCCAATGATTTCGTTTCTATCCGGATCGTTACTCCGCTCTGCGCATGCGCTGTCTGAAAGAACCGAAGAAAAGGCGGGCCGGCGCGCGCAGACGAGGTAAAGGGGTGGGGGTGAGCATGCGCGGTGAAGCAGGCCTCCAAGCGGCGGTGATTTCTGAGGCAACTGTTTGTTGTAAAGACGATTTTCGGAGTTAAACATTATTTAACCCGAAATAAACATTTATACGTTTTTTTTTAAAATAACGATAACAAAAGCTAAATTAATATAAAATGGCATCGGGAACTCCGTAAGTATACTTTAACGGTATTCTTTTTCAATTCCAGGCTAGTTCAGTTAGCTTAGCATTTTGGTTATATGCTACGTAGCTAGCCAGGTTACATCGTAATAGTGTTAAAATTTTAATGAAGTGTATTATTTATGAGAGTTTGTTTGTCTCTGCATTATTATTCGAGTAAAATGAGTTTATTCGAGTGGAAACTGCTTTCATATGTAGTTAGCATGATATTTAAAATGTAGATTAGCCGTTGCCAAGTTACAGATGGAGGGTCTGAAAGCGGCCTCTCTGAGCTCCAGAGGATCGCTGATACTAACCTCCTAGAACAAACACATGTGGGGCTGAACAGGCCTGGTGCTGCTGAGATCACCACTCAGACCTACTAGCCCCACACACACACACACACACAAACAGGTTGTAGACTCTGCTGTCTCTCTTTTTTCCCCCTCCAGGTGCCTGAACAGTCGCTGGGATAAGCCCAAACCCAAAGCAGATCTCCTGCAGGGGATTATGGGTAATGTATCCTCTAACAAGACTGCAGCTGTGACCCCGAGTCCAGGTGTTCCACCCGGGACAGGTTCTGCACCAGTCGCACCAGTGAAGGGTGGAGTGGAGATGGCCACTGCAATGGCTGCCAAACTGAACGCCATGTTAATGGCTAAAGGAAAACTCAAACCACTGCAGCCTTTACCGAGTAAGGTACTGATCTCATTTATGGCATTTGGGAGGTGCCCTTATCCAGAGCGACTTGCTTAAGGGTCCACTATAGTGGCAGCTTGGTGGTTCTGGTATTTCAACCTGCGACATTCCGGTCCAGAGCCCAATGCCTTAACCTCTGAGCTACCACACACACACTACATCAATTTCTCACACCAAATCCTATCATGTGTATGCATATTTTTCTTCTCTTTATATTAATTGTGTAGAGAGAATGTAGTGCACAATCATGCACCTTGTTTTGACGTTGATATTATTAACGCTGTTTATCAATTGTGTGTGTGTGTGTAGGCTCCTCCCAGTGCTCCTGTACCTGTTAGCAGTGAGGAGATCGTAGTAACGGAAGTGGATATCAACGATGTACCTGTGAACTGCAGGAACCTGCTCACCAGAAGCAAAACGCAGGAGGAGGTGTGTGTGTGAGAGAGACTGTAAATCGTCCCTATAGGACAGGGATATGTTATAATTGCACAAATGGAGAATTGCTATATGAGGTGGTATGAGAAGATCTGGTGTTCTGGGAATTATTTTGAAGGCGATGGTGTAGATAGTCTTGAGTTTTTCATGAGGTGCGGGTTGGGGGGGGGGGGGGGGGGGGGGGGGGGGGGGGGGGGGGGGGGGGGGGGGGGGGGGGGGGGGGGGGGGGGGGGGAGGGGGGGGGGGGGGGGGGTGCAGTGTGACTGAGGCAAATAAGCATTAATAAAAGTGACTCTTATTTGTTTTGTCTCATCAGATTCGCCTGTACAGTGGCGCCCTTGTCTCCACTAAAGGCCTGTACCTGAGTGACTCTGATAAACCTACCTACACAGGAGGGTGTGTGCATGCGTTCGATCCAGACTGTATGATTTCGTGTCTTCATTCCACGCATTGTAACTCTCTCTCTCTCTCTCTCTCTCTCTCTCTCTCTCTCTCTCTCTCTCTGCAGTCCTCTCCGTTCTCGCACCTCTCTCTCTCTCTCTCTGTCTCTTGTAGAGAGCGCCCTCTATATCTGCACGTTCAGGGTCGAAGTCAGGATGAAGTAAACAGTACGTCCTCCACCAGCTGCACCACACTTCCTGCTGTAATTAAACACCAACCCCTGATTTCTTTTCTCCCTATCTTTTCCAGAAGCCGTGATGCGGATCAAAGAAATCATCTCTGAGGACGTGTTGCGAGCATCGGGGGGGCAGCAACCGGCCGTAATGCCCCCAGTCCCTGTTTACCCACAACCCCCTCGACCTTCTGTCCCCGCACAGCCACGGCTCCCTTCGCCACGTGTCCCGAACGCCCCTGTGACACCCGCGCACAGACCCCCTCCTCCACACGCCGGGGTAGGTACCACCACATTAACCCTAGGGCTAACCGGGGGTCGTGTTCCGATCCCGTCCCGTCCTCGCACACTTCCCCCAGGTTGACTCTGATCGGCCCGGAAACACATGATGTCTTGTGATGTAAAACTGACTGCCGTGCACTAGAGCAGAGTGTGCGAGGGCGCATGGCGCGGTATCGGAACACTGCATGCGCGCGCGCGCGTGTGTGTGGAGGTTGATGAAGGCGAGGCCATTGGAGATCATTTGGCTCTCGCTGATACCCACCTCCTAAATCAACACGAGCAGGGAGAACCTGGTTGATTTGCAGAGATCCTGACCTGCACTGCTCCTGCTTACACATACACACACACACACACACACAGATCAGGACATGTGAACATGAGCTGCTGCCTGTTTCAGGACAATAGTATTGCTGTGGCTGACGTCTCTGAACCCCCGCTGTGAACTTTAACCCCATAATCAATATCTCCCGATTCACAAACACACTCACTAAAACTCTACTGACATTACACCTGTGGGAGATCACGGGGAGATCTGCATCCACAAGCACCGCTAATGTTTTTTTTTTTTTTAAACATGCTTCTGAAAATAAATTTCTCTTTATAAAAGCAGCGATTTTGATGTTCGTTTTTCACTTCAAAAAACAGAAGGTGTTGGAGTTTTAGCGCCTCTGTGTGGGGGTTAAAGGTAAAGGCTTCAGCTGTACAGGGGTGGGTGTGTTGTAGCTGTGGGAGGGGGTGGGGCTAGTGCAGTGTGTATAGAGGGCGAGCAGAGTTACGGGTGTAGTGTGTAATCACTGTACCTCTGGTGCTGGTTGCAGAGTTTTGTGCACACTAAGCTATTTGTAGGATTGGAGCAGTGCCTGCCGAGCTTCAACGTGAACGAGAAGGTGGAGGGACCAAGCGGCTCCTACCTGCAGCACATCCAGACAGAGACAGGGGCGCGCGTTTTTCTGCGGGGGAAGGGCTCTGGCTACATCGAACAGGCCTCGCGGAGGGAGTCATTCGAACCCTTGTACCTGTACATCAGGTGTGTGTGCCTTCTGATTGGATACAGGTTTAACCGTGTCGTTATGCCGACGCATCACGTCTTCTTTTGTATTTCTCTCAGCCACCCGAACTCACCTGGTCTTGAATCAGCCAAGAAACTGTGTGAGAGCCTTCTGGAAACGGTGAGGAAACATCTACTTCATTTTATTTATTTAATGGTGTATATAGTGTGTATATACCTTGTTGAGGCTGGTTATTTGTGACTTTAGTATCTATACTGACATTTTATTCTGGTATACTACAGAAGCCAAAATGACCGCATCGACTCATCTCTCCTCATTTCAAATTAATTTCCTTGTTTTTTGTGTGTGGAATAAGGTGGTGTAGATGCTAGGATTTTGGTTTACCAATAACAATGATTAACATTTTAGGAGGCAACTGTTCACCGACTTATGTTAACACTCAGCAAAATATCGTCTACTCATCTTTTTTCTATTTAAATGGATTTGTACCCTTTCATGTGCATCTGGTTACTCAGTCAAATAGAATGTAAGAGCCTTTATTTGTCTCTCATACATGACATGAAATAATTTCTTTGCATATCCCAGCTTGTTTGGAAGTTGGTGTCAGGACGCAGGGTCAGATGATGCAGTGCCCCCTAGAGCACAGAAGGTTAAGGACCTTGCTCAAGGACCCAAGGCCAGCAGCTTGGCGATACTGGGGCTTGAACCTTCTGATCTTCCGATTAGTAACCCAGCGTCTTAACCACTGAGCTACACCCCTCCTTTAAAATAATAATTACAAATAAATAGCTACATTTGAATAATAACTTACAAAACAAGTAAAAACATTTATCAACAAGATTGATCTTTGTAATGCAGAGGGAAGAGTAGCTGTAGTGGTATTTATGTATTTACACAATTGTTTAATGCAGCTCAGAGGGACACGTAATGCTTTATCCTGTACTAACAAATGTGTAAACCTTTTAAAATTCATTTTAAAGCACTGAGTAAAAGTATAATTTAAACTGCCAGAAGGGGGCAGCAAATCACAACAAATTTAACCAGTGATTCATTCAGAAATAAAACGCCATGTTCCTCAAACACAAAATGGTGCCTTGGATTATTTTTGTTTGAGTAAGAAAACTGTCGTTCCTGCTGTTGACTGTTACATCTGGATTCTGCAGTGTTAGTCTGGATAAAATATGGTTTGAGGATAATGAGGGGTTTCATTATTGTTAATGATTAATGCATCATTAACGTGTGTGTGTGTTGTAGGTGCGAGCTGAACATTCACGTATGGTATCGGTGTACACGGCTACAGGTTCCACACAAGGTAAAACTCCTACACTATCTTTACCTGAAAGGTTCTTTCTGTTTGAACTCAACTTCTCCCCACTTCCTGTTTGCTTGTTTGTGCTTTTTTTGTAACTTTGTGTTGTTTAATGTGTTTGTGTTAAAACTGTGTGTGTGTGTGTGTGTGTGTGTTGCAGCGTACCCGTCTCATGGATACTCGTCCTCCAGCAGCAGTAGTTACAGTAACCAGGCATGGTACGGGTACCCCAGTGCTTACCCATCATACCCCTCTACAGGAGGTTACTGGGGTCGAGGCGACGGTGCAGATGGAGCGCAGATGGTGCAGTACCCAGTTCGTCCTCGCCAGTCCACCTCCTTCATCCTGCAGGTTAGTCACATGACCACCAGTCACAGAACTCATCCATCACCAACTACTTTCATGGCACTGTTAATAACGTGTACGTGTGTGTTAGGAGGAGGATAAGACGGCGGATGCAGGGGCGAGCGACTCGGACGGTGTTTCCAGCCCAAAGAGACGCTTCATAGAAGAGAGAGAAGAGGAGGAAGGAGAGAAAGAGGCAATAGAGGTGAGTTCACACTCTTCCCCATGACGTACACACACGCACATGGTCTAAATATGAGCTGTGCATCCATTCTGTTTATCTCTCAGCAATTACAGAATAAACACTTTCTATTTTTTGTTACAATCAAAAACCTGATTATTAATAAGTGTGTGTGTGTGTGTGTGTGTGTGTTTGTAATGCAGGAACTTAAACCTGATCCAGTGGAAGGACACGATGGCGACAGTGATGATAAACCAGATGTTCCAAAACCAGACGGGTAAGTGTGCGCACACACTCTTACACAGAACATAACTTCACACAAAATCCATACTTTTAAACAATTTTCCATACAAAAAGAAAATATAAGGGTTGGGAATAAGATATTGGATCTGGAATCGGATACTTAAGATTAAGAATCTGTAAAATTAAAATTTCGATTCCTCTAATCGATTCCTGGGTGCTGCTTCTCCTTCTCTTCTCTCTTACTGCTCCTCACCTGGTAATCTGCCAGGACCTTATTTGGTCATCTAAACATCAGTTTACAACATGGACTGTTTGAAGCGCTCAAAAATGTGTCTATAGTTTGGTACAAAAAAAACAAAGATAATGCTAAGTGTAATTATTATAATATGTTGCAAACAAGGAGTCACGACCAACATGATTAAACATCTGCATTCGATTTACCGATTGGAATCGAAACTGGGAATTGATGTGACAATTTGAATCGGAATCAATAAAATTAACATGACGCCAACCCTAAAAAACCTATTTTGGGATATTTTCATAAAAATAAATTAAATGAATGCCCAATATTTTTATATATTGGTTAAAGTGAATAATCTTTATTGATGTAGATTACAGTTTTTAAATTGGTTTAATAAAAAAACAACTTAATTTGGGTGTGTGTGTGTTTATGTAATTTTCTAATGATCTAACTGCCCTCGATGTGTGGAATTGTCTGGATTTTCTCAGTTTAAAAGATATTCCAGTTAAGAATCTGTATCGTTAGCGGTGATTTTCACACATGCAAAACACAAATCTTATTCCCAGTCTGGAGCAAGACATGGCAGTGACACTGCATTTACTAGAGTTAATTTTTTATAATAAAGAGAGACGAATGTGTGAGGCAGAGACTAAAACCCGCGGTCCGCCATTTAATGTGTTCCTGAGGAAACTCGGAAGTCCTGAAGGCCAGATCAGAAGTCCCGCACTTGAGATTTTTCAGTATGTTACACACCAAGTATAAACACACATTCCTCTGTTCTGTATAGGATCCTGATGCCTCCTCCTCCTCCTCCTGTGGTGTCATTCCCAGCACCCATCAAGAGACCAAGACAAGAACCTGCTGTGTCACACACAGGTACACACACACTTTCCACACACACAATGCATTCCACCAGAAACAGACAAACAGCTACATGGACAGGCGAGTTTTGAGTTGTGAGTTTTAATGCAGTTCTTGCCTTGTTTCTCTCAGATGATGAAGTGAAGAAGGTGAAGATGTCCTCAGAATCTTTGGGTCTCGTCCCGTACGGTGGAGATTCTTCTGACGAGGAAGAGGAGAAAACTCACAGTGGGAGAGAGAGCAATTCTTAACACGTGCACACACACAGTTTGTTCATTTCCCCCAAACCCTGTAGCAGGAGAGATCATTGCCCTCTGTTCCCTTCCTTCAGCTGAACTTTTTCAGAGATTTGTAAATGTTGTAACTGTTCCTATGGAATAAAATCTATACATTTAAACATTTGGTTTTTCATTTCCTGCTCTCAGCACAACCCCTCCGTTTTTATATCACAAGATGGCGCCATTGAGGCGGTTAGCTCTGTTAACGGTGACTGTTTGAGGATTTAAAGTGGAGGTCATGTGACAGTAATAGAGACACAATAAATATACAAGTTGTGTAGTTTTCACCTCACTGGAACTGCGTGTGAAGAAAGAAAATCCTGAACTATATGTAAATATATATGAATTTATTTGTAAATTGTGTATTTTGACTAGGGCTACATTTAAAATGCATTAAGTAGAACTATCAAAGAACATGTCTGGAATTCCATAAACGTGTTAAACACAATCAGAACCAGAACTTTTGATGCTGCTTTATAAGCTATATATTCTCTTATCAGAGTAACCTGGTGTTCACCTGGAATGAGTTTCAGATCACGCATGTCTGACATTCCTTACTTTCCTAATGTGCTTTAGTGCATCAGTTGTGTTGTGTAGAGGAAAGGGGCCGGTGTGAGTTTGCCCACCCCTGGTTTAGAGTCACTATTGTAAATCCACAACCCATATTATAAAGGAATGTTAAAGAAAGGGAAAACATCCATCATTACTTCATAAATTATAAAATGCTTGTGCGGTCTCCCAGTAAAGGAAGGTGAAGGGCCTCTGGTGTAAATGTCATGTATTCTTGGCAGTAATGTTTCTGGTTTAAGTCAATAAGCTTTTATGGTAATTTCAGTTATCTACAGCTGTTGGAGTGCACAGTGAAATGCGAACCTTGGTGCTAAAACAACACAAGAGCTGAGGACTAGAGTAAGTGAATAAGAAACTCACGAAAACTCAGGTGTTTATAATTTTATCACCAAAAAAAAAAACGTGTAGGGATAAAGAATGTTCACTCAATAAAAATCCCACTAAACATCAGACTTTCTCTCATTTGCTTATCCAAGATTGTGTTTAATATCCTCACCATCTCCTGAGGTAGATTTGTAGGCAAACTGAAAGTCTTATTCTATAGAAGTTTGTCATTTCTTCGGCTGTTATATTCATATTCGTCCACTACATATTTTTGATTCTCCAACGAGTTTTGATGCTCGATATTCTCTTATCAGAGAATCATCAGTCTCTTCTGCTTTGTAATTGATCCAGAAAAGCTCTTAATAAGCATTAAACAGAAACGCCCCAGTCAACAATAATGACTTTGGTGTCTATCAGCACACACTGAAGATACGATTTATAGTCTTAACGCCGCAGCTTTTCTGTAGATACTTCCAGAAAAACACTCGTCCAAAACAGCTGAAGCGATTTCCTGTGTTAACCCTCTTCATTTGTTGTTGACAATCCAAACATTTAAAACGTTTTTATCACGTACTAAAAGTTCAGATGTAGGGCATTAATCTTTCCCACCATGAGCACTTTTGATCAGGAACTTTTTACAAATGTTTTTATAAAGTATTAATTCTAAACAGTTCATATGTTTAGAAGATCATTTACGACTGATCAATACTGTCATTTATTCTTTTTCTTCCCGCCCAAAGTGTTTTTGTACCTGGTGTGATTTCCCTGAAATGATTCCTAAACAACCCTGTCTGTTGTGAGTCATGTTGTTGATCATCACATTGGTCTCGCCCACGAATTAACGACAAGTCAAGACAAGACAAGTCGGCTTTATTTTCATTCAAGCATCAGAAATCATTCTCAGTCCAAAAACTTCATGTTTTATATGAATCGTTCAGTTAAATCTCCTCCTTTGAATACATTTGCACCCATTTGGTGCTCTTGTCATTTTATATTTCGGTGTTTTCACATAAATGATTCATAAACAACACTTTCTGTTGAATCGGGGATCATTACGTCTCTGGTCTGGAACATGTGTGATCTCATCTATGAGCGTTGTATAAAAGATACAAAAGAATGTGAGAACAGGGTGGAGCCCGACTAGTGCGGGATAGAACTGATAAATAGCCGCGTCCTAGACGGGCGACTATCACATGCTGTGAAAAGAACCTGTGAATTTGATGAAGTGACAACATTTGATATGGATTATAACAGCATTGAAAATCTAATTGAAATGATTTTGTATTTTGAAGGAAGGATTTGTGATATTATTGACATGATTGCTGTTCCTCATCGAGGAACTCGACCGCTCTATCAGCAGTTCCATGCTGTAGAAGCATTTAACAGTCAGTATCACAGATACCAATATATTTATGAGGCATTTCATGGCTGGAATCAGAGATGCCAATTTTTTATTCATGCTTTTTATGGCCGTTATCAAAGACTCCATGGTTACATTCAGTATTTTTCATGGCCGTTATCAAAGACTCCATGGTTACATTCAGTATTTTCATGGCCGTTATCAAAGACTCCATGGTTACATTCAGTATTTTCATGGCCGTTATCAAAGACTCCATGGTTACATTCAGTATTTTTATGGCCGTTATCAAAGACTCCATGGTTACATTCAGTATTTGTATGAGACATTTTATGGCTTATGATTCCATATGAAGAGAAATATGATAAAAAAAATTGATGCAATATCATGGAAACCATTCTATGGTTACATTCAATCTTTTTATGGCCGTTATCAAAGATTCCATGGTTCCTTTAAAAAACGACGAAGAGAAACATAGCATGTTGTGAAAGTGAAAATGATGATAAAAAAAACTGTGATAAACTATGATCAAAAATGATGCTGTGAAATATGCTAAAAAAGTTATTAAAATACGACCCAAAACCATGTTGAAAAAAGTGATCCAATACGACGATGAAAAACATGACGCATTATCATGGAAAATTTTTTTTTGAAAGGCAGCCATCTTATGCAGTGGCTCAGGTGCCGCCGCCATCTTAAAAAAAGACACGGAATAAGTTTCATGCTGGTGATTTGGCTCTGTAGTGAACTTACCTCTGTTCCCGTTCTAAATCCAAAATCACCACATCACAATAACTTTGCTAAAAATATGAATGAACATCATGATTAAAAACAATATCCAATATAATGGAAACTTTTATAAATTACAAATTACTCTTTAGAAGCTCTTAATGGGAAGAGTGAGAACGACATGGAAGAGAAAAGAATCTTTGTTCAACACAAACACTGGTTTCCAGCTTGTCCTAACTGGGCTTGTTTGCAGTCAAGAAGCTGTTTTATTAAAGACTGGATGAAGCAGCAATGAGAAAAATATTCTTACATGTATTGAAGAAGAGATATGAGATCTGGTGATCTGCATGTGAATGGAAAATTTCAGCGTATGTTACATCTGTGAGATACAATATATCTCCCTTTACAGTTTTATACAATATGTCTACACAAATGTGTGTGCGTCTGTGTGTATTCTTGAATGCAGTATAAACAGCCAATCTATAACAATTATCATCAAAACGAGTTCTAAAGGTGTGTGTGTGTGTGTGTGTGTGTGTGTGAGTGAAAGAGAGAGTAAGGAAAGTACCTAAAATTATAGATGTGAATTTTCCTTACCCCCTCTCTTCCACACACACGGAAATTATGTAAATATCTATTTAAATCACAATCATTGGAACACAATTATAGTGATGTTTGTTTATAACGATAAATAAAATAAAATCTTTAAAAATAAAAGTTTAGTCTATATGTCTTATTTCTGCTGCTTCTTCTTCTTCTGAACCTAGCCATGTGCGGTGGTGTTAGTGTTAGTCACTGTAATGATGCATTGTTGTGTTTTTCGTCTGGTGATACGAGGTTCATTATGACACACGGCAAGAGGGAGATCACGATAACATGGATTTATCCAAATCTGGCTTTATTTTCTAGAAACGTTATATTTTTTGGTGGAATATGAACAAGAGGAAGAATGAAGAAACAAAACAGGTACACAGAGTGGAAAACTGATCACTTCTAGATGTTTTCTTCGATTAACTCTTATATTTTATAATAAAACTAGATCATGTAAATGTGTTACACTACATTTACTGCATTTAGTCGACTCCCTTATCCAGAGCGTAGTACAAAAAGTAAAAAAAAAGGGTTTTGTGTCTCAATCAATGAATAAATCACAGGTACAAACTTAACATACAGTCATCCTAAAACTCTTTGTTCTCAATCCAAATCCAGAATCATCGCTCTAACACAGTGTTTGTACGACTGTTTCCATCCTAAATATTTTACTGAAATACTTTTACATCATTATGAAAACATTTACCCATCATAATTAATAATTATATTAAATAATATAATAGAATAATTCTCTGATCATATCTGTAAAGCTGCTGTTTCATAAAACACAAATATTTTATTATAAAATCTGATAAATGATTTGTGAAGTTTTTTTTAATGTTAAGTGTCGACTGTTTCTAATATATCAAATCTTAAAATGTACATAGTTAACACTAACGCTTATCCAGAACTACTCATTGTGAAAATGCCAAAACCATCCCCATGTGCACTTTCTTTTCTTTTGTAGGCACCTGTGTGTTAGAAGAATTTCAGGTGTTTTCCCAGGCGTCTATGATGGATTTGTACATTACAATCATTTATTTACTTACAAATATCACAAACTATTGTTACAAGGACTACTTTCAAAATAAGTGAGTGTGTGTGTGTGTGGGTGTGTAAGAGAGAGAGAAGGAATGATAATATATGCTATGTCTAGTTACAGAAAATATAAATATTTCATATCATAAATGAGCAAATAATGGATGTTGATGATGTAAGGTCGTACTCTGTATACACTGTGATTACCAATCTTATTTCTTTTTACACGTTTAATATTTTACTTTTGTATATCACATGGTGAACATGAATTTATGAATTGAAACACTATCATTTTTCTATCAAGTCGTTTCTTTGGAACAGTGAACACTGAAAAGTTTTGCAGGAGGTTTGGAACAAATCATCACTAGGTACGAGTTTGTAGGTGTCTGTTGTGTTTATGTAAAAACACAAACCATATAGCAGCAATAAACAAATGCTGTTTGTACATAAATTGAGGTCGACGTAAACCTGATTTGATCTGATAACTGTTATAAAAAACTGATCAAATTATCTTGTTACGATCAGTGAGTTGATGTACACATTTTACACTTCTTTGGCAGTGCCACTTTATACAGTGCCATATGTTTTATCAGTGATAAACAGTTTTATGGAATTAATATGATCACTATAGACACTAAAGGTAAGTGTTTGAAGACTACATGCTGGTGTTCTATGCATTATTGTTTACAGAGAGTGTTTTAGTGAAACCATGCGTTGTTCAGTGCTTCAGCGTTCTGAACAAATGTAACTAAATCCAAATTACATAGTGTGTAATAATAAGAACAATATAGTATAAATTCTATGAAAAAGATTACACAGATAATGATTAATGTGGAAATGGAGAATACTGTGGATGATTAGAAGAATAAAGTGAACTAACTGATCTAATCTCTAAGATGATATATTATACAGACGTGGACAAAATTGTTGGTACCCTTTGGTCAATGAAAGAAAAAGTCACAATGGTCACAGAAATAACTTTAATCTGACAAAAGTAATAATAAATAAAAATTCTATAAATGTTAACCAATGAAAGTCAGACATTGTTTTTCAACCATGCTTCAACAGAATTATGTAAAAAAATAAACTCATGAAACAGGCATGGACAAAAATGATGGTACCCCTAGAAAACACAGAAAATAATGTGACCAAATGGGACATGTTAATTGAAGGTGTGTCCACTAATTAGCATCACAGGTGTCTACAACCTTGTAATCAGCCATTGGGCCTATATATATGGCTCCAGGTAATCACTGTGTTGTTTGGTGATATGGTGTGTACCACACTCGACATGGACCAGAGGAAGCAAAGGAAAGAGCTGTCTCAAGAGATCAGAAAGAAAATTATAGACAAGCATGTTAAAGGTAAAGGCTATAAGACCATCTCCAAGCAACTAGATGTTCCTGTGAGTACAGTTGCACATATTATTCAGAAGTTTAAGATCCATGGGACTGTAGCCAACCTCCCTGGACGTGGCCGCAGGAGGAAAATTGATGACAAATCTAAGAGACGGATAATCCGAATGGTAACAAAAGAGCCTAGAAAGACTTCTAAAGAGATTCAAGGTGAACTTCATGCTCAAGGAACATCAGTGTCAGATCGCACCATCCGTCGTTGTTTGAGCCAAAGTGGACTACATGGGAGACGACCAAGGAGGACACCATTGTTGAAAACGAATCATAAAAAAAAAAGCAAGACTGGAATATGCCAAACTACATGTTGACAAGCCACAAAGCTTCTGGGAGAATGTCCTGTGGACAGATGAGACAAAAATCGAAGTTTTTGCCAAGGCACATCAGCTGTATGTTCACAGACGAAAAAATGAAGCATATCAAGAAAAGAACACTGTCCCTACTGTGAAACATGGAGGAGGCTCTGTTATGTTCTGGGGCTGCTTTGCTGCGTCTGGCACAGGGTGTCTTGAATCTGTGCAGGGTACAATGAAATCTCAAGACTATCAAGGAATTCTAGAGAGAAATGTACTAGCCAGTGTCAGAAAGCTTGGTCTCAGTCGCAGGTCATGGGTCTTGCAACAGGACAATGACCCAAAACACACAGCTAAAAACACCCAAGAATGGCTAAGAGGAAAAAATTGGACTATTCTAAAGTGGCCGTCTATGAGCCCTGACCTCAATCCTATTGAGCATCTTTGGAAGGAGCTGAAACATGCAGTCTGGAAAAGGCACCCTTCAAACCGGACACAACTGGAGCAGTTTGCTCATGAGGAGTGGGCCAAAATACCTGCTGAGAGGTGCAGATGTCTCATTGACAGTTACAGGAAGCGTTTGATTGCAGTGATTGCCTCAAAAGGTTGCGCAACAAAATATTAAGTTAGGGGTACCATCATTTTTGTCCATGCCTGTTTCATGAGTTTATTTTTTTACATAATTCTGTTGAAGCATGGTTGAAAAACAATGTCTGACTTTCATTGGTTAACATTTATAGAATTTTTATTTATTATTACTTTTGTCAGATTAAAGTTATTTCTGTGACCATTGTGACTTTTTCTTTCATTGACCAAAGGGTACCAACAATTTTGTCCACGTCTGTATATGATATATAATATATAAATTATCTAGGAGTTACAGATCAGCGTATTCACACACATCGTTAAGATCAGGCAGTGAGCTGATGTACACATTTTAAACTTCCACATTTAACACCCAGTTTTATCGAATAAAGAAGATCACTGTATACACTACTGGTAAGTGTTTGAAGACTACATGCTGGTGTGCATTATTGTTTACAGAGTGTTTAAGTGAAGCCAATTTCCTAAATATTAAAGTTTTACTTAGATCACAAGAATTTATCAAATCGTTTTGCTAAAGTACACAAGTTCTAGAGTTCACAGTTTTATTACAACAACATACATCTGGAGGGAACAAATGAAAAACCTCATTTAAATGACAGCAGTGTGAAATTAATGGATAAACGTTTTATTGGTGACTTGCACATATTTTTGAGTAGAAGTCGCTTCTGTCACCAAACTCACCAGGATAAGTATACAAATGAAACATTTATTGTAAAAGTTCCAGGTGTTTTTATACACGAAACCCACAGTTAGTTATCTGAAGCATACAGACTGCTGCCTTATGTGGGTTGAGGTGTGATATGTGTGTGTGTGTGTGTGAAAGAGAAGGCGCAAGGAATGTACCTAAAAGTATAGTTAGGAAATGGTCTAAATATCTATTTAAACAAGAATCATTGGAACACAATTATAGTGATATTTGTTTATAATGACAAATATATGTTTTATTTATGTTCTGCTTCTTCTTCTTCTGAACCTAGCCATGTGAGATGGTGTTAGTGTTAGTCACTGTAATGGTGTTTTGTTGTGTTTGCTTATAAAAAAATGAAACTGTAGCTCTTTCATCTGCCCCAGTTCGTGTTTTTAATTCGTAGTTGAGTCTCTTAGCCTTACTTCCATGCCAGACATTTGGTTATTACGCTGTAGGTGTAATCATGTCATGTGTCCATGTTCCACTGTGTTGCCAGTTTCTTTAATAGCAATTAAATACATTTTGCAAATCCCATTTTGCAAATGGAATATGTTTGGGAAAATGGAAGGTAACTGTGTGTAGCTGATCTGAATAAAATGAAAGATGATGTATAGCTGATTAAAATGATGTCATAAAAAGCTGATTGTTTAGGATGAATTTGTGAAAAAAAAGCGAGATTTTAATAGCGTTGAAGTAAAAAACAAAAACAAAAAAACACTGAAATTTGCAGGTTACTTAAATTCATCCAACATGCATTTCCTACATCATTCTATAGCACAGGTACTTCACATGATCCTGTTTATGTGGAACACTCTCAACCACATCTGTTGTTTAGCTTCCTCAAAGGGAAAATTCTCGTATTCAGTGTCTAAATTGTTCCATGCACCAAACACTCACTAGGCTCTAATGAGAACAAACAAATTGTGATACGAAACTTTCAGGTGTACTTTAATGTAATACCCACAGCTGTGTATCTGTAATGATATGGACGGCTTCGTATCAGGAGGGACTCCTGCCTTTATGTTGTGGTGCAGTGTGTGTGTGTGTGTGTGAGAGAGACATTTGTGTTAGACTAGACAAAGGATACATATCTAATAAATCAAGAAAAAAATGTATTACAGAAAATGATCTGAAATTAGATGGTGGTAACTATAATCAATAATTGGACTGATAGATTAAATTTGATTAGATTCAACTTTGTCATCATGGAAGCTACATGTACAGAAGTCTTTTAATTTTATGATTAGTCATCCTCCGTACACACCCTGATCACGCCATAGTCCACTCAGCCAATCACAAACTCTTTATGCTACCTCTTTATCGCTACCCAATGAAAAGCCTCCACATATCACGTAACTCATCATTGTCCAATAAACCTGTTCACCTGATTGCTCCAGAAGCAAGGGAGGAGGAGTCAGGAGGAGATTCCTCAGACTTATATAAACGGCCCTAACGCACACTTGGAGCCACACTGGAGGCAAGCAAGACATACATGCAAAATCTTATGCCATTCCCCATGACAAAATATACTTACATCCAGGGAATAACTATGTTCCTCAGGACGGTGTATACTTACACCCAACAAATAACTATGTTCCTCAGGACGGTGTATACTTACACCCAACAAATTACTATGTTCCTGAGGACGGTGTATCCTTACACCCAACAAATAACTATGTTCCTCAGGACGGTGTATACTTACACCCAACAAATTACTATGTTCCTCAGGACGGTGTATACTTACACCCAACAAATAACTATGTTCCTGAGGACGGTGTATACTTACACCCAACAAATTAACTATGTTCCTGAGGACGGTGTATACTTACACCCAACAAATAACTATGTTCCTCAGGACGGTGTATACTTACACCCAACAAATTACTATGTTCCTCAGGACGGTGTATCCTTACACCCAACAAATAACTATGTTCCTCAGGACGGTGTATACTTACACCCAACAAATTACTATGTTCCTCAGGACGGTGTATCCTTACACCCAACAAATTACTATGTTCCTCAGGACGGTGTATACTTACACCCAACAAATTAACTATGTTCCTCAGGACGGTGTATACTTACACCCAACAAATTACTATGTTCCTCAGGACGGTGTATCCTTACACCCAACAAATTACTATGTTCCTCAGGACGGTGTATCCTTACACCCAACAAATTACTATGTTCCTCAGGACGGTGTATACTTACACCCAACAAATTACCACTATGTTCCTCAGGACGGTGTATACTTACACCCAACAAATTAACTATGTTCCTCAGGACGGTGTATCCTTACACCCAACAAATTACTATGTTCCTCAGGACGGTGTATCCTTACACCCAACAAATTACTATGTTCCTCAGGACGGTGTATACTTACACCCAACAAATTACCACGTTCCTCGTGACGGTGTATACTTACACCCAACAAATTACCACGTTCCTCGTCCCAGGACGGTGTATACTTACACACAACAAATTACCACGTTCCTCGTAGCGGTGTATACTTACACTCAACAAATTACCATGTTCCTCAGGACGGTGTATCCTTACACCCAACAAATTACCATGTTCCTCAGGACGGTGTATACTTACACCCAACAAATTACCATGTTCCTCAGGACGGTGTATACTTACACCCAACAAATTACCACGTTCCTCAGGACGGTGTATACTTACACCCAACAAATTACCACGTTCCTCGTGGCGGTGTATACTTACACCCAACAACTTACCACGTTCCTCGTGGCGGTGTATACTTACACACAACAAATTACCACGTTCCTCAGGACGGTGTATACTTACACACAACAAATTACCACATTCCTCAGGACGGTGTATACTTACACACAACAAATTACCACATTCCTCAGGACGGTGTATACTTACACACAACAAATTGTCACGTTCCTCAGGACAGTGTATACTTACACACAACAAATTGTCACGTTCCTCAGGACGGTGTATACTTACACCCAACCAATTACCACGTTCCTCGGCAGTGTATACTTACACCCAACAAATTACCATGTTCCTCAGGACGGTGTATACTTACACCCAACAAATTACCACGTTCCTCGTAGCGGTGTATACTTACACTCAACAAATTACCACGTTCCTCGTGGCAGTGTATACTTACACACAACAAATTACCACGTTCCTCGTAGCGGTGTATACTTACACACAACAAATTACCACGTTCCTCGTGGCAGTGTATACTTACACACAACAAATTACCACGTTCTCTAGCGGTGTATACTTACACTCAACAAATTACCACGTTCCTCGTGGCGGTGTATACTTACACACAACAAATTACCACGTTCCTCGTAGCGGTGTATACTTACACTCAACAAATTACCACGTTCCTCGTGGCAGGTGTATACTTACACACAACAAATTACCACGTTCCTCGTAGCGGTGTATACTTACACTCAACAGATTACCGCGTTACTCACGAATGTTGTATACTTATATCCAATGAATTCACATGATTACTGTGTTGGTGTAAACACAGAGTGAAAGTCATGTTATTCCAACATTTGAATGGAATGGATTGGAAAGGTGATGGAAGTGTGAAAGGAAAGAATCACTACATCCATGATACATGTTTTTATTTCATTTCATTAATAAAAGCTTTATGCAAACAGGTGTACTTCTACTTTTTGTTTACAACATTCACCATCACACAGAGCTTAACGAATGATGGTGTTTAACATCATCAAATCTACACTCAGAGCTTAAAGCGACATCGACATTGAAATCTACACTCGGAGCTTAAAGCAACATCAGATGACATTAAAATTTACACTCGGAAAGCTTAAAGCGACATCGACATTGAAATCTACACTCGGAGCTTAAAGCGACATAGACATTAAAATTTACACTCAGAGCTTAAAGCGACATCGACATTGAAATCTACACTCGGAGCTTAAAGCAACATCCGAGCTTAAAATTTACACTCAGAGCTTAAAGCGACATCGAAGCACACATCGACATTGAAATCTACACTCGGAGCTTAAAGCAACATCCGAGCTTAAAATTTACACTCGGAGCTTAAAATTTACTCAAGCTTAAAGCGACATCGACATTGAAATCTACACTCGGAGCTTAAAGCAACATCCGAGCTTAAAATTTACACTCAGAGCTTAAAGCAACATCGACATTGAAATCTACACTCGGAGCTTAAAGCAACATCAATGTTAAAATTTACACTCGGAGCTTAAAGCGACATTGATGTTAAAATCTACACTTGGAGCTTAAAGCAACATTGACATTAAAATCTACACTTGGAGCTTAAAGCAACATCGAGGTTAAAATCTACACTCGGAGCTTAAAGCAACATCCGAGGTTAAATTTTACACTCAGAGCTTAAAGCAACATTGACATTAAAATTTACCCTCGGAGCTTAAAGCAACATCGACATTGAAATCTACACTCTGAGCTTAAAGCAACATCAAGATTAAAATTTACACTCAAATGAAAAAAAAAGTTTCCTCATTTAATCATTCCAACACCTTTATATTTTTAATATGAAGACAAATGACAGTCTTTTGCAGTAACATTTCAGGACAGATCACCGTCCTGCTGGAAGCTCCAAACAAGTCTCATTCTGCCTGATAGTCACATATTGGTCTCATGAATTTCCCAGTAGATTACTTACATTGAATCCTTTAAACTGATCTACAGGTTTCTTCAATCATTCTGTTGCAATCATTCTTTAAACAAGCTTGAATATGCTTGTCCTTTCTTCAGTGGAATTTTCTTGGCAGAGCCTGTGTGTAGTAACAGAGCAGTGATCATTCGAGTGAACGCTGTGTTACTGAGGAGTGATGAAACCTCTCCAGCAGGGCTGTGTGAAGTGAAGCTCACACACACACAGTGGAAAAGAACACAGTGCTTCAACCTTGACAGAAGATGATGTTTATAGGAACGTTTTGGAGGAACTTTTAGCAAAGCTTTTTACTTCTACATACCACGAGACGTTTCTAGGACGACAGATTTGATTTCACTGATTTCTTTTTATTTGCTAATTGTAAAAATCAGGTAATGGAATTATAGTTTCTTTTTACTTGCTCAATGCTTTGCTCCAGTATATTGTTCTATTTACTGTATATATTTTCACCCTCAATGTAAATAAAAGGATTTGCATGAAGCTTGCAAATCCTTTTTTTTTTTAATCCAAGGATTGAACTTGTCTGTTGTGTAAATGTAAAAACCCAAAGGACACAGAGTTAGGAATGAACCACATTTATTGGGCTAGAAGTGTTAGTGTTTTAAATCTCTTTGGTAAAATTGTCTATAAGTCGAGTCACTGTAGTAGTATACATCACGATAAAGAAGCGAGTTTCTGTAAAATGTACACACTTTACAGTTCTAGATTTCAATTTAAACTGATGAACAGACGCAGTGTGATTATGTTTGTAGGTACCTGTAAACACAATGTTTATTTTTTTTATTTCCACAAATGGAAATTCTTGAATATATCAGGGTTAAAAGTGGCTCCTATCAATAAACAATCATCGGATGTCTACAAGTGTGTTTTGCCTGACTTTCCCCAAATCCTTTTACATGAAAACCCGTAAACCCGCAGGACTGCTCTCTTATGTGCGACATGTGTGTGTGTGTGTGTGTGTGTGTGTGTGTGTTTGTGTGTGTGTGTGAGAGAGAGAGAATAGGAAAAAAATAAAATAATGTACAAAGTTTTGACAAATTGAAATACAGGATTGTTTGAATCACAACAATCTTTGCAAAAATATATTAGAACAATAAATACAATCTTTAAAAGTTCAGTCTTTTTGTCTTATTCATGTTCTGCTTCTTCTTCTTCTGAACTTCAGCATGTGAGATGGTGTTAGTATTAGTCACTGTAATGTATATTGTCATGTTTGCTTCTGGTGATAAGAGGTTCATTATGTAACTTATATCACTGTAACATGGATTTATCCAAATTTGGGTTTATTTTTTATAATCTTTATATTTTGGTGGAATATGAACAAGAGGAAGAATGAAGAAACAAAACCAGATACATAGAGTAGAAAACTGATAACTACATTTATGGCATTTAAAAGAGGCACTTTTAGATATTTAGAGATTATTTTACTGAAATACTTACATAATTACAAGTACTTAAGTACATTTACTTATCATTATTAATAATTATATTAAATAATATAATAGAATAATTCTCTGATCATATCTGTAAAGCTGCTGTTTCATAAAACACAAATATTTTATTATAAAATCTGTTAAATGATTTGTGAGGTTTTTTTTAATGTTAAGTGTCGACTGTTTCTAATATATCAAATCTTAAAATGTACATAGTTAACACTAACGCTTATCCAGAACTACTCATTGTGAAAATGCCAAAAACATCCCCATGTGCACTTTCTTTTCTTTTGTAGGCACCTGTGTGTTAGAAGAATTTCAGGTGTTTTCCCAGGCGTCTATGATGGATTTGTACATAACAATCATTTATTTACTTACAAATATCACAAACTATTGTAACAAGGACTACTTTCAAAATAAGTGAGTGTAGTGTGTGTGTGTGTGTGAGAGAGAGAGAGAGAGAGAGAGAAGGAATGATAAAATGTGCTATGTTTGCTATGTATGCTATGTCTAGTTCTAGAAACATATAAATATTTCATATCATAAATGAGCAAATAATGGATGTTGATGTACGGTCTTACTCTGTATACACTGATTACACAGAAGGATTTTATTTCTTTTTACATGTTTAATATTTTACTTTTGTATATCACATGGTGAACATGAATTTATGAATTGAAACACTATCATTTTTCTATCAAGTCGTTTCTTTGGAACAGTGAACACTGAAAAGTTTTGCAGGAGGTTTGGAACAGATCATCACTAGGTACGAGTTTGTAGGTGTCTGTTGTGTTTATGTAAAAACACAAACCATATAGCAGCAATAAACAAATGCTGTTTGTACATAAATTGAGGTCGACGTAAACCTGATTTGATCTGATAACTGTTATAAAACTGATCAAATTATCTTGTTACGATCAGTGAGTTGATGTACACATTTTACACTTCTTTGGCAGTGCCACTTTATACAGTGCCATATGTTTTATCAGTGATAAACAGTTTTATGGAATTAATATGATCACTATAGACACTAAAGGTAAGTGTTTGAAGACTACATGCTGGTGTTCTATGCATTGTTTACAGAGATTGTTTTACTGAAGCCATGGGTTGTTCAGTGCTTCACGTTGTGAACAAATGTAACTAAATTCAAATTACATAGTGTGTAATAATTAGAAGAATACAGTATAAATTCTATGAAAAAGATTACACAGATAATGATTAATGTGGAAATGGAGAATACTGTGGATGATTAGAAGAATAAAGTGAACTAACTGATCTAATCTCTAAACTGATATAAATGTACATATATAAAAGTGAAATTCTGCTCTGATTTGAACTTTGGGTATATGCAAATTAAAACAAAACTACAAAAAATACCTTATTTTCTTTTCTGTACGGTCGCATCGTGTACTTTGTGAACATGTGAAACACCAACGTTCTCTAGCGCCATCATCTGGTGCAATGATGCATCAAAAAGAAACTGAAGAAGGAAATGAATCTAAAATATAAACACAAAGAATAATGAGGTTTATGACTTAGAACTGATAGTTAAATTTTGGTAGGTATCATAATGTACCGATTAATCAGTTTTGCCAAATAATCGGCACCGATAGTTGATCTACAATCATTCTTTTTCAAGGTGCGTTATACAGTACAATAGCGCACTCTAGAGGAGGATCAATGAAACCGTTATTAAATTCATTTAATTAATATAAAGAATATATACATATGTAAATCCTTTAGTACATTTTCAGAAATAAATTGTTTTTCTGTAATATTTTTCGGTAATGTTGATGAATGAAAGAAAAAAATGTTGATCACAACAAAGTAAAATAAATATATTATACATACATATATATATACACACACACCATAATATAAATACAGTCAGTGATAAAAATGTCCACACACTAAAAGAAAAACTTAAATATATTGCTGAACTGTGCGTTTCTGTGTGAGTTGATAAATAGATATTTGACTAATGGTTAAATCTTAGGTAAGTTAGCATACAGCTAGTTTGCTAGCTCTGAGATTAGTTTGACAGAATTTACCTCAGGCGACCCAGCGATATTTTAGGATGATAAAGAGCGACTTTGTGTATATTATTTCACAATTTAAACTCTCGTAAATCACGAAGCACCGATCTGACCCTTTTCCCGCCATTTCTCCTTCTGTCTCTGTCTCCGGGATTTTCTGAGGCGAATCAAGAACGACATCTGATTGGCTCTCGGGAAACACTAGCCTGCGCGAGACTCTAAAAAGACCGCTAAATAAACAAAACAAATATATCAAATAAATAAAGAAGTACAATAAAATACGTATATATTATATTGTTAAAATTAAAATATATATATATATATATATATATATATATATATATATATATAGATATATATATATATAGAATATAGAATATAAAACAATATAAATAATGCATCATTTAATCACTTGTGCAAAATGTTATGCTTAAACAAACCAGCTCCAGACATGTATTCTACTGCAGCTCCAGCCGTGACCCACATAAGAAACATCAATAATAAACTTGCGATATTATTTTGGAAAACAGCAGCATTTTACTCACCAAACAAAACAAAATCCATCCTCCTGTCTTTCGTTCCTCAAAACCAGTTGCTAACGTGAAAGAGGCGAAGAAATCCTCTTCCTGGTAGTGACAGGAGAGTTTCGGAGTTGTCCCAACTTTCTTAACAATGTCCCTTGAAAATGGCCTTGAAAGTAAATCTGCCACTTCTTAATCTGTTTTATGCTTCTCCTTCAGCCATTAGGGGGCGACAAAAATAGCTAAATTGGACCCAATCTAGACTATCCAATCAACGGCTCTGAATACGGTGATGTCATACGCCTGCTAGAGGGCGCTGGTGACACCAACTCAAAATCTGATTGGTTGAGAGCAGCAGTTTCAGTTTCATCAACCGTTTATTCTGTGTTAGAGGTGCTGCAGAATGGATTGTGAAGGCCTACGGGAAGACTTTGACTCTGCCTGGCAACAAATGATGGTCTGAAATGTGATTGGTTAAATGCTTTAATATGAAAATAGACATGTCTGGAAGCTGCACAAGCATCGGAAAAGCAACGACATTTGCTTATGGCGGATATGAAAGGAAGCGAATAGACCATTTGGAATTATTGAATAAGAACTGATGGACAAAATATAAGTAATATCAGTTTGTGATATTTCTTAGGCTAGCAGAGAAGGCCTTGCAGGCCCTGACGGTGCACCACTGAAAAATATATATATATATATATATATATATATATATATATATATATATATATATATTGTAGTGCATTTGGATCGACACAATTTCTAAATGATCACATTCACATATAGTTGCATCCACTCAAAGATGCCTGCACGACATTCAACTAATTTTTACTACCACAACAGGCTCCAGCCTGGCTGGGGTCATTCACAGATAGGCCCCATCTTATCTGCACTTCTGGCCCATTCACCTTTGACTTTGTGCCTCCCAAATACTCAGTTTACGACTGTCATTTAAATGTCCCAAACAAACCACCCATTCTTCTTAACACACAAACACCACACACAGGTCATGCCTTGAAGTCACACACACACTACACACACACACACACACACACACACACACACACACACACACACACACACACACACACACACACACATTTGCCTGTATGTGTTAATGTATGTATGAGGTTTCTATTTTATTTATCATGCTGAAACTCATAATCTGTGTGTTAACTTGAACAATGTTTTATGAAATTATCATCATTATTCTTATTGTTCTATAAAACTTCAGTTATAAAACAATGCTGTTTTAATAATTAATAGTGATTAAACAATAGGGTTCATCAAAATAATGATTATATTTCTAGAACATTGTTATTATCCTTCATA
>JACRUU010000019.1:21796506-21826506 GCA_030449085.1 Kryptopterus vitreolus
CCACTAAGCCACCAGTGAACACTACAATGATTTATTATACAGATAAAAATGAGAGCTGCACCTCCACAGTGATGAAGATCTCCTCCAGGTTACTAATAAAGTTGTCCATCTGTGTGATCTTCTCTTCTAGACTGCTACTGTGCTTTCCAAGTTCATTCTACACACACACACACACACACACACATGTAGACATTTGCAGCATTTGGAAGACACCCTTATCCAGAGCGACTTACAACTGAGCAATTGAGGGTTAAGGGCCTTTACATACATTTGTATTCACATACACAGTATGTGAATTTGAAGTAATCTAGCACACCATTCCTGATTTATTCATTGGAAGAGATTGCGTGTTAAGGGCGTCTACACAATGTTGTAAATGTAATTGTATAAGTTAGGGACTTCACACTGTACACGCACTTACACACCTTGATCTCCTGAGCGGCGTCGCTTAGAGAGATGACTCTATGCTGAGCGTGTGTGTGTTCTCTGGGTTTGGAGTGTGTGGGGACGCTGCAGTCTCTACACCAGGCATCAGGAGGCGCACTGGGGTCAGAAGGCAAGTTCCTGTTTGTCACCATAACAAACTCGTCTTCTTCTTCCTCTTCATTCTCCTCCTCTTCCTCACTCGCTGTGTTTTCCTCTGTGATGACATGCAGTCGACCCCTCATCTCATACATATCCATACTGAGGACAAGAAGTAAGACTTTCTAAAGGAGGAAATCCTGGAGGAAATGTCAATTAATCATCCGAATGTGTGTGTGTGTGTGTGTGTGTGTGTGTGTGTAGGGGAGGGCTGATTATTTCCCACTGACTGCAATCCCCCAATATTTTATTCCTCTTACACCACAGCAGTGAGTTCTGTTCATAATCACATTAGAGCAAGGTGGTAATCACATGTATTTCCTGTCTTATCTCTCTCTCTCTCTCTCTCTCTCTCTTTCTCTCTCTCTCTTTACATTGTCACTTGCTCTATACTCTCTCCATTTTTCTTATTATTCCTTTTTTATTCTCTCAGTAATATTTCTGCCGAGTGAACTGTTGTAGAAGAGAATTAGGAGAAACAGTCTGATATTAGGCAGAATGCGAATAATCACATAGCGGAAATGAATAAACACACACACTTTTCTTTCTCACCTTCTGAAGACTGAAGCGTAGATTCTGCAACGCGCGCTAGCACGCACGCACGCACGCGTACACACACACACACACACACACACACACACACACACACACACACACACACACACACACACACACACACACACCTGCTCTGAAATATCCAGTGACTAAATTTAGAGACTGAAGGAATTTACTGATATCATGTAGCCCTCCAGCAGTTGCCAGATCAGACAGTTTCACCCTTTTATAGTGTTATAAGAAGAAAAAAGTATGTATTGTTTATTATTTATAGTTTTCATTATTTATTTGGTTTTATAAAGGTCCATCAAAAAAATTCAAGTTGTTTACTAATATTCAAATATTCGATTTATGTACACAGTTAATGTTATTTAAAAATGTATGGATATTAAAATGTATGGAAATGTGTATGAATATAATAATATAATAAAATAAACATGTTGAATAACAAATCAAACAACAAAGCAACTAACACTCAAAGAGTTTAAATGCATTACAAATATTTACAGAATCCACAGTGAAATATTTCCTCAAATGGATCAAAATAATTTTTACGAACAAAAAAATACATATAAGAACTCTCTATAATCATCATAAAACTGATATGTAAATATTACACAATTACCGTATTTGTATATTAAAATATGCATTAATTCATTTAATAAATAACTATTTATTATAACTATAGTATATCTATAAATTATATAGACAGATAAATAATCATAAAAGAAACAATTATAATAACAATACATCTATAAAATAGTTTTACGCGCTTGTGCAGTGACGCGCTTTGACCAGCAGATGTCGCCAATAATTCCTTACTTCAGACAGAATTATTTTTGTTTTGTTTTTTTGTCTTTTACTTTGTTTATTTTCCTCTGTATATGATTTATCACTTCTGTTTAAGTACTTTTAAAAGTACTTGTAATGTAAAATGTGTATTATTGCGTATTATTGTGTCACGTGTCGCAGTTGAACATTGCTCCACAGCACTGGAGTGTAATATTGTACACAGTAATCCGGAAGTGAATCGACATGTGCTTCTGTCCGGACTGAAGTTGGAGAGGAAGGTGGAGAAGCTGATGGAGGAATCAGCATGAGTGTGATGAGCGCAGAGGTGGAACGCATGGACAGTCTGGACGGATGGGTCGCCATTAAAAGCGATATCTTTGAGGATAGAGAGAGTCACAACTTCCGGTTTCTGGTCCAGTGGAGCGAAGCGGAGTCGCGGTTCGCGGTGATATGTCACAACAGGACTCTTCAGCAGAAGAGCAAGAGGAGGATGAGGAGGATGAAGGTGGCTCAGGAGGATGAGGAGGAGGAGAAGGAGGAGTGCTGCAGTTGGGCCGCCATGTTCTCCGCGTCAGAGCTGAAGCACATCCACCTGCAGCTCTCGGGCTCTGGGGACGCGCTGTCCGGCTTCCTGCCCGACCTGTCCCCCTTCACACAGCCCGGCCTGTGGGACTCGCTCCTTCGGAGAACCTGGCCGGAGCAGGAGCTGCAGCGCGATGTGGACGCAGTGTGTGCGCGGCTGGAACGCTATTTCAGCACCGCTGTGGATGTGTGTGGAGTTAAAATCCTACTGGAGACTTTATTCCCTCCGGAGGAAGAAGAACAGGAGGAAAAATACTGCGAGAACCTGCAGGAGTTCAAGAGGAGAGCCATGGAGGAGCATGTCAGTAGATCCAAGGACATGGTGGACACGGTGAGACACAACAAACAAACAAACAAACACACATGAGAACACACAACAAAAATACATAGCACAAAACAACACAAACACACAAGAGCCATGGAGGTGCACGTCAGGAGGGCCAAGGACATGGTGAGACGCAACACAAAAAACCACACAACACAAATACACAACACAAATATACACACCGCACAACCTAACAACACAAATACACAGGGGCAACACAAACACACACAGCGCAAACACGCCCCAGACTGGGTTTAAGATTGGTCTTTCATACTTCTGTTCAACTTCATCATCATAAACATCACCATCATCCCGACCTTCTCACAAAGTGAAAGTGAAAGTTTCTACATCATAATTTCTGCATTGTTTACACACACATTCTAAATTCTGTCACATATTACAAGTAGAAGATGGATGGATGGATAGATTTCAGAAGTCACTTCTGTGTTAGATTTGATCTCACAGCTCTAAATTTGGATTAGACACGATGCTGCTCTTCACTTCTGCCTCAGTGACACATCTCGTCTCAGGCTCCGCCGACATATTGTTGTAAAACACCATTTTCCAAATAAATTGTCTTCGGATTGGAGATTCCCTTAATGTCCTCTGATATCTGTGTAATGGGAATCTTTCAGCCACATGTGGTTCTTCTCCAAACTCTTGACACCAAAATGTCCAAAAATGACCAAAAAGCCAGCACCATGAAGATCTGCTCTCCACCGCCTGGAGTGGAAAATCTTCTGAGCTAGAGCTTTTACCAACACCTGTGGGATTAATGTGAAATCCGACTGAAAAAAACAAATAAATCCAAGTTCAGAAATCCGGACTCTATAAGCATTTCTTTTGACTTGGTCTTTAACTTCATCATACCATCTAATCATGAAATAATCGAATAATAATATTTAGTTAAATAATTTATTGTCATTGTAGTGATACAACGAAATTTGTTTGTAAAGAAATCTTGTTTAAAATTTTAACGTAAAAAGAAAAGTCATAAATGTTATTTTTATGAATAATGTTTTCAAAACAAAGTATAATTTTAAGTCTAAATATGTTTAATAAATTATTTAAATAAAATAATAAAAAATTGATATAAAATCTAAAGAAAAAAGATTTTGGTAAGAATTTCTTCAAGAATAATACAATTCATAAAAATGTTATTATGTAAAAATTATAATTGTATAGTTTCTTATTATATACGTTATTAGATTCAGCTTTTGTCATTGTGCAATGTTTATGTATGTTTATGTGCAGTGTTCTTTGTCAGTAACCTGTACATCACCACACTGCACTTAAAACACTTATTTGGTTGAAAAATGTTAATCACACAGATTTAATTGTTTTTTTACATTATTGTTATTATTATTATTATTATTATTATTATTAATAATTGGTTTAAGTTTTTTTGTTTTGAAATAAACGGTGGCCATCTGGTGGTGAGATTGAGTAACAACACAGGCTCACTTTTCAGCTTGTCTACTTCAATAAGAAAATATAACGGGTGTGTGTTTTAGATCATCCATTGTCACTGTGCTGCTGCGGGACTCGTGCAGCTGATGAAGATCTATGAGGAAGAGGATGAGGCGTACAATGATCTGGTTACCGTAGCAACACAGTATTATCAGCACCAACTGCAACCATTCAGGGACATGAGGGAGCTCTCGACTTTACACACCATGGAGATACAGGTACACACACATGTGCACACACACAACGTGCACACATTTCTTCCGGGTAAAACTAGAACTTGTGGTCTCTAATACTGTATGTGGGTGTGGGTGTGTAGAAAATGCTGCAGCTACAGGAGCTGGGTCCGAAGCGAGTGTGTGAGTTGGAGAGAGAGGTAGAGGAGTGGAGCAGAGGGGCAAACGAGGCTGTATGTTCTATACAAGATATCACTGTATGTTACTTTACTGAGACGACAACGACCCTGTCAGGTTACACACGCACACACGCGCACACACACACACACACACACACACACACACACATATGTACACCTTAACTAATATTTAATTTTGTTGTGTGTAGGGATGTTGAAACAGATGGAGACGGACCGTAATAGATTTGGCCATGCCTCCTGGGCTGTAGCCACACCCAGACTGGAGAAGCTCAAATTTCTACTTGCTAAAGAGACTCTACAGCTGATGAGAGCTAGGGAGCTGTGTGTGAACCGCCGCAAAGACGACATCAAGGAGAAGGTGTGTGTGCGTGTGTGTGTATGGCAGGTCTAAACACAATCTGATGTTTGTCATGTCTAGGGAAGGAGTCTCCAATGTCAGGTGCTGCTCCTGATCCCACTCTTATATAATAACAGTGTAATGAAGCGTATATGTGTGTGTGTGTGTGTGTGTGTGTAGATGAGTGGTGTGTGTGACGGGGTGAGTGTGTGTGACGTAGACATGTTGGAGCTGCAGTATTACGAGGCCCAGCTGGAGCTTTATGACTGTAAACTAGAGATATTGAAAAATGAGGAGCTGCTTCTGCTTGCACAGATACACACACTTCAGAGACAGATCAAAGGTACACACACACACACACACACCACCATCTCCAACCCATTTTACCCCAAAATATCCTAAACGCACATGTGTGTGTGTGTGTGTGTTAGAACTGAAGGAGGAGGTGGTGTATTACGATGCCTGTGAAGATCCTTCAGAACTTCAGTGTATGCAGACAGACACGAGCCCCGCCTACTCAGGTGGTAACCGCACCCATTCTCACATACAGCAACAGCTACTGCAACTGGAGAGGAAGAGAGCTATGACATCATCACGCAGAGCTACACTGCGCAACCGGAAGGTATTCACACACACACACACACACACACACACACATTTGGGTGAAAGGGTGGATCTTAACACACATAAACTCAGGAATAATAAGCGCTGTTTCTTCACGTTGTTACCGTGTGTGTAGGAGAAGTGTGTAGAAGCCCACGAGCTTCAGCAGAGGGCAGCACAGCAAAGATTTACACAACACCAACACCACCATGCAGTGCACCTGGTGAGTTACCACAGCAACAGTGTGACCAAAGAAATCACATGACCTGTGCCAACATACCTGGTGTGTGTGTTTGTGTTAGTGTGTGTGTGTGTGTGTAGAAGCGGGAGAAGAGGAGGGAGGAGGAGGAGAAGAGGAAGCAATGGGTGCAGATGGAGAGAGAGAGAACGCTCATCCGACTTCGTTCTTTCAGAGAGGTGATTACCCACAATCCTCTGTTGTTCACACCTGTGTGTATATATATATATGTGTGTGTGTGTGTGTGTGTGTGTGTGTGTGTGTGTGTGTGTTATACAGTTCATTATTAACATTTGAACTGTTTTACCGTGAACTGTTTTTAAATCTGTGTGTGTGTGTGTGTTCTCAGAGAGGTCAAGGTCAGTTCATGGTGAAGACCCATCGCCCCAAAAATCCCCAGCCACCCAAACTTTCCTGCACTGACTCTGACCAGCCCATGTCAATCATCACACTAACCCCACCTACACAATCCAGAAGCTCCGCCTCCAAACCCAGAGAGAAGGGGTGGGGTCAGAAACAGAGGGATATCCCAGTGCACATACTGTTACCTCCAGGAGCTGGAGGGGTGGGGCAAGAGCAGGGCTTAACCCCTCCCACTAACATCCCCCTTCCTCCACCGCCACCACCCCCTCCACCGCCGCCACCCCGCCTACCCCCAAAGTGGGCCCAAAAGGACTCCTCCTTCCTCCTCCTCCTCCCTCCTCCTCCTCCAGCCCCTCTGTCAGCCCCGCCTCTTCCACTTAGTGACAAAGCACAGTCTGGAATTCCTACTGCAGGTGAGGCTCCGCCCACAAATGACTAACTGACATTATTAAACATGAATCATGATTGATTACACTGATTATTATTGAATTACTGATTATAATTTATGTCTATAGTATATATATTTCTTTTTTTTCTTTTTTTTTAAATCTATAATCTATTGAGATGTATTAAAATGTATTGATAAGGTTATAATAATCTAATAAGGTGTGCATAAATAATGATTGATTACAATATTGTTCCTGATCATAATTGATTACTGTACCAAATAATTATTACATAGTAATCAATCCATTATGGATGATTGATTATTGAGTGCTTATTGATTAAAAGTACAGAACAGCTATTGTTTGTTGTAATATTGATGACTGTTGCTGAACTGCTGGATTATTGATTATCTATTGTGCTCAGGTTCGATGGATGACGTCCTGGCCTCGCTACAGAGGGGGCGTGTTCATCTGCGTAAGGTCACGCCCAATCCACCAGGCATTTTTCTTGAGCCTGGAAACATCCGAGACAATTTACTATCTGCTATCCGTCAGGGCGTGACTTTAAAGAAAACTCCGCCCCCTGTAAGCCCCGCCCGCTCACAGGACTCCGAGCTGGAACTGCGCATCAAGGAGGCCATGATGAGGATGAAGAACGTGTCTAAGGATTCTGACGATGAAGAACGCTCAGACACACCGCCAGGAGAGTGGGACAGCTAGGGGTGCACACACAAACACACAGGCCTACACTGTGTTTCTAAACGTAGCCATTCAAATCAAGCACTTTACTGAATTAGAAAAGAAAAAGCGACTGAAATCTGCTGTATTTCAGAGTTTGGTTATTTTTGTTTTTGTTTACATCAGAAATAAACAAATCAACCTGTACAGAGAGAATCTGAGTTTAATACAATAATGTGAATTATTTTAATAATGTAACTGATTCTGGAAATTGCATTAAACCTCAGTCAGATCCTGATCTTCCTCTCCCACCCTCTGTCAGCATTATTCAGCTATTAATTTCATTCTTTTAATTAAATAAATAAACCCATTCTACTTATGTGTTTGTGTTTATTATAAGACAGAAGGTTAAAATCTCAGTCTGATGCTGTTAAATGGCAGAGAAAAAGGAGAGTTGGGTGAATTTATATTGGAGCTTTGCACTCTGTAATCGTGAGGCTGAGATCGGCCTGCAGGTGGCGCCCGAGTCACACAGTCGCCTTTAAATCACAATTGGTAGATTTTTATTGGATATGACGGAATATTTTTGCAGCTCGGAGCCAAAAATCTGGTGCAACAAAAAAACATTTTACAGAAAATATTGTAAAATAAATACGGTCCCTATAGAGGAACCTAAAAATGTCCGAATAAAATACAAATAAAATACTGTTTTAAAGAGAAATAAATACAAATATTATACACATATATTTACATTATATTACATAAATTAAATAAATTGACTAAATGGAGGGACAGTGGATTTTCATGAATATGCAAATATGACCACGCCCCCTGTCTGAGTTCTGTTAGTGAACTAACTGACATTAAATTTGGAATGTTGATTTATTCATATTAAATGTTACCATGACAACTGAGCTACATCCGTCACCATTGTGAGCCGTGTTCACCAACACCGAGCACGCTGGGAAAATACCCATCATCATCATCAGGGACACTTTTTTTGTAGCCTTGTTTAGTGACATCACAAACTCACAGAACTCGTGCGACTTTTCAGCCGAGCTCAGGATCGGAATGGAGGTGGAGGAGAGGAACGTGTGGAGGAACAGCGTGGAGTTTCAGCTCAAACCAATAGTTCCAGACAAGATTTCAATTTCAAGCGGCTTGTTTCCATGGAAACAGCCATCAAAGATCAGGAGACGGACAATGATTTCTCTCACACACACACCAAATAGGGCAAAAGTGAAGTTCAACTGCAGACATTCTTGCAACTGTGTGTGTAATGAACACACACACACACACACACACCTCACTCTGTACAGTGTGTGGGATGAAGTTTCCACGGCAACACGTTCTCTTACAGATCTGCAGCAGCTTCAAACTCCCACTCACTCTGTGTGTGTCTCACCCCTACAATCCCCCCCCCCAAAAAACACACACACCACACACACACACACACACACACACACACACACACACACACACACACACACACACACAGGAGAGAACTCACCTGAACCTCCTACACCTTCTCCCTCTCCAAATCATCATTGCAGTCTTTAGGTTGCTTGTGGAGGATGAGGAGACGGAGGAAGATGTTTTATTTCTCACAAATGTTTAACTGAACAATTACCACACACACACACACACACACACACACACATTCTCTCTCATTTTATATATTCAGCAGGAGTTAGCTTTTCTGTTCTCACACGCAGCGGAATCTTTTCCATTCTCTTTTATTTGCTTAGCGTTTTTTAATAACAGACGTCTCACAGCAGCTTTACAGGAATGAGTAGGTTATAACGTCTTATAACAAGTTTCTCCATAATGTCCGTGCGGTGAAGGAAAAACTCAGGGTTTGAGGATGAAACCTTGAGAGGGACTGAACACTGAACAACACACACACACACACACACACACACACACACACACACACCTGAGCAAATTAAATCAGAGAGCATAGTAGGAAAGAGAAAAAGGAAAGTAATGTACGAAGTAAACAATGAGATCTATCTTATATACCACAGCAACACACCAATCAGTCACACACACAACACACACACTCTCTTGCTCTTTGTGTTACCATAGAAACCCTATAGAAGTGTAACCTCCCCTGTACTGCTCTGACACTGGAGACTCCTTCTTACACACATGTCCATAGACAAATTACTATGGTAACGATAATGTACCAGAGGGCGTGCACGGATCTCACCTTCTCATTTTAATTCACCTCAAATCTAAAGAGAAGAAAATTAATCACACCGACAAGGCATTTTATATTTAAACTATATTTATAACAATTTCATTATTATACATTATTGATCAGGGAAAAAAAAACAAAAAAACAAACAATGTTGAAACCAGAGGAAAGGAAAATAAAGTGTCGTAAAGATCAGTGTAAGACCAGGTACTGTGTGTGTGTGTGTATGTATATGAGAAAATTACTGTTGTTACAGTAAAACATCTGGACATTTGGGACCAGTCCATTTTTCAGTTACATTGTAAACTGTAATACACTGTTCACACCCACACACACACACACACACACACACACACACCACACACACACCACAAACAATATATGAAAATGTAAATCTGGCACAACTTCAGTATTTGTGTGTGCATGTGCACACACACACACACACATACACACACACATACACACACATACACACACACACACACACACACACACACACACAGCACACACACACACACACACACACACACACACACACATTTGATTGAGAAAAATACATCCCAAAAAGCTCCTGAACAAGCTTTTTAAAACAAAATCCACTCCCCCCCCCACACATACGCGCGCACGCACACCCCACACACCCCACACACACACACACACACACACACACACACACCCACGCGAGGGAAGCACATCATTCACGACACTGTCCCACATGCACACACCAATAAGAAATCAGATAAAGTTCACAGCATAGAGTTCAGAAACCAACCAATCGGAACAGTTCTATATAAAAATGTACTGAAACAAAGCCCCGCCCCTTTTCATATACCGTATTGCACTCGAGTGTGTAAGTGTGTGTGTGTACTAAAAGTAGAGTGTGTGAGAGGTTAGTGAGGGGAAATAAAGATACCCTCAGGCACTTTGTGACACTGCAGATTGTGTGTGCGTGTGTGTGTATATATAACTTTCACCTGAGATCCCCACCTTAGTGTATTCACTGTAGTGGTGTGTGGTGTGTGTGTGTGTGTGTGTGTGTGTGTGTGTTGTGTGTGTGTGTGTGCAATGCAGAACCAAAACTATTGTACACTATTAATACCTGTGTGTGTTTGTGTGTGTGTGTGGTGTGTGTTGTGTGTGTGTGTGTGTGTGTGATTACATTATATTGTAAAATATAATGTAATATAAAGATTTATGGCTCTCACTCCCTAAATATTGAGAAACAATATTCTGTGTGTGTGTGTGTGTGTGTGTGTGTGTGTGTGTGTGTGTGTGTATGTGTGTGTGTGTTAGTTGTCCATGCCTAGGTGAGAGAGGCCCTGGCGAACTTCGTGTAGTTCGTCTATCTTGCCCTCCAGCAGTTCCATGAACTTCTTCAGCTCGTTCTTCATGGCTCCATGTCGCTGCTGTCCTTCACTCACCTCAGTCTGCAGCACTGACACACGCCCACGAACCTCCTGACTGGCCAGTTCTGCCGCCTGTCAACACACAGCAGCCAATCAGACACCTCGCACAGACAACACTGTGCAAAGGTTACAAAGGTGTCCACAATCACCAGAAATTCTTAGCACATTTTAATCACACACACGCAGTCTCACTTTCAGAAACACAGCATTAATCATGTGTGTGTGTGTGTGTGTGTGTGTGTATGGTAGGAAGGATGGTGCAAGTGTGTGTTTAATTTGTAACTTTCCAGCTTGCTTTTGCTGTGGCACACACACACACAGCACATGATCAAGGAATGACAACCATGAACACAGGATGACAGGTGTGTGTGTCTATGAGATGAGATTCCCCCCCCCCCAAACACACCACACACACACCATTTGGGTGTTTGGGAAAGAATGTACTAGAACATATGGAGAACCTTTGGGTTCCACAAATGTATATGTTGAAGTCTGAGTGTAAAAAGTGGCAAAGTGTGTGTGTTTGTGTGTGTATGTGTGAGAGTATGTGTATACACATACCTGCAGCTTGGCATTGAGGTTGTCACACTCAGACATGAGCTGTGGAATTATTTCAGCTTGCTTTCTGAGATTCTCCAGTTCCTACAACACACACACAGTATTTAAAGAGCTGAGACAGTGCAATTGTGGGGGTGTGATGGGAATAACTCTCACCTTTTGGGCTTGCTTATGTGTGCTTGTGTGTGTGTGTGTGTGTGTGTGTGAAGTGTGTTGAAAGGATTATAGCCTATTTAGACTCTTATTACCAGAGCTCCATCTGTCTCTCCCTCACTCACTCACTCTCTCTCTCTCTCGCTCTCTCTTGCTCTCTCTCTCTCTCACACACATACACACACACACACACACACAAATGCACCTAATCTCACTATGAACGTAGCACATAAACCTCGATAAGGTGACACACAAACTCACTCTGTTTATACATAAACAGTTTTATGTAGATTAGATATATATGATGTTTAAATTAGGCATATTTGACATGTTTTTTGTTGACACGTTTTGTGTAGATAAGACGTGTATGTTGTGTTTTGTGTAGATTAGATATGTATGTTTTGTGTAGATTAGACATATATGTTTTGTGTAGATTAGATTTATATGATGTTTTGTGTAGATTAGATTTGTATGACATGTTTTGTGTAGATTAGATGTGTATGATGTTTTGTGTAGATTACAAATGTATGATGTTTTGTGTAGATTAGACCTGCATGATGTTTTATGTAGATTAGATTTGTATGACATGTTTTGTGTAGATTAGATATGTATGATGTTTTGTGTAGATTACAAATGTATGATGTTTTGTGTAGATTAGACCTGCATGATGTTTTATGTAGATTAGACATGCATGTTATGTTTTGTGTAGATTACACATGTATGATATGTTTTGTGTAGATTAGACATGCATGTTATGTTTTGTGTAGATTACACATGTATGATATGTTTTGTGTAGATTAGACATGCATGTTATGTTTTGTGTAGATTAGACGTGTATGACATGTTTTGTGTAGATTAGATGTGTACGATATGTTTTGTGTAGATTAGACTTATGGACTGGTGGGCGGAGTTAATGTCGGAGGTTGAGAATGGCGTGCAACAGAAACGCAGGAGATGAACATTCCTTACTGATTATAATCACATCGTTAATGACGAAAATTAAGAGCAGGTTATAATCAGCATAATCATTGTGTGTGTGTGTGTGTGTGTGTGTGTGTGTGTGTGTGTGTGTGTGTGATAGCTTTACCTGCTCTTTATCCTTTATATCGCTCTCAAGTTTCTGCACTCGAGTACTCAGTTGAGCGTTTCTCTCTTTCTCTTGATTCACCTCCATACACAATGCTTCCAGGTCTGCAATCTAATCATACACACACACACACACACACACACACAACGTATCATGTGCCTCTTCAGTACACACCCACATACACAGTCCTAATAAAGCTGATGTGCAGGTGGGGGAGGTTTTGTATGTGCGTGTGTGTGTCTGTGAGTGTGTACACGTGTGTGTGAAACCTTGTTCTTGAGTGTGGCGTTCTCCTCCTGGCATGCAGAAGTGTGCGTTTTCCACTTCTCCACGCTGTTGTTTGCCTCTTGCAGAGCCTCTGACAGCCGAGCGTTACTCTCCTTTAGGGTCTGCATCTCCGACTCATACTGGTTAGTGCTACACACGCACGCACACACACACACACACACACACACACACACACACACACACACACACACACACACACACACACACACACACACACACAGTAGATGTGATATGTAGAGATGGATCAACATGAGGTTATAAATATTCTGCTATTAATACACTGTTCCTTTGGAAATTGAGAAATCTTACATTCACACATTAAAGCAGAAATAAGCAACTTTTAAACGTTTTACAGCTTTATGCAAATCAACAGCTGGACAGTGTGTGTGTGTGTGTGTGTGTGTGTGTGTATGAAAGTGTGTGTATGTGTATGAGTGTGTGTGTGTACCTCTGCTCAACAACAGACTTGGGTCTGGGTTTCTCGCTCATCAGCACGGTGTTATCAGGTGTGTGTGATATTTTATCGTCGTCAGTGCCATTCATACTTGAAGCCTGATTGGACACCGGAGTCTCGCGGCCGGATTCCTGATTTTATCAGAACATCGTTACAAAAACGCGCACGCGCACACACACACACACACACACACACACAAACCAACTGCACAACTTCAAACATATACATAAACACAGACACAACAACACCCTAAACACACAGAAACGTGACTACACACACATTAGTATGGTTACATAAACAATGGCTGTATATAGAGTGATGTGTGTGTGTGTGTGTGTGTGTGTGTGTGTGTGTGTGTACCTGTGAGTGGTTACTGGCTACATCCGATTTCTCCTGTGATTTCTCTCTTGCCATTTTTGCCGCATCTTTCACTTCCTGGAACTTTTCAGCAAACTGTAACACACACACACACACCCACCCACACACACACACACCACACACACCACACACACACACACACACACACACACACACACACACACACAGGTGACCCTTATAAACTCACATCTGAATGTGTGTGTAGGAGTGTGTGTGCGTGTGTGTTCAGACCTTGGACAGCTGCTGTTCAGATGGGAACCCGAGACCAAACACTGTGTTTGCGCGGCTGTCGGCCCACTGGCCAAACTTCTGTGACGTCTTCGTGAAGGTCATGTTAGGAGTGATGGTGCTATTAATGATCACCTACACACACACACACACACACACACACACACATATGACTGTCAATGTCACATCTCCAGAAACTTTCAAGCAAAAAGAACACAAATGGCTCCGACTCAAAATAGCAGACAGCTGCTGTGTGATGCAACGGAGTAATTAGGATTTTTATCTCATGGCAACATCGAACAGAGCACAAATTAACGTCAGACTGAAAACACCTTCATCACTTTGTCTAATTACACGCACACACAGACACACACAGCTGAACTAGGGGTTCCACACCAAGACATACTTTACATGTTTCCTTGAGTTAATCAGATAATGAAGATTTAATCCATTTTATGCTGCTCAAACATGACCCACACTGAAAGCACACACACGCACATACATACACAACTCTGCAATACACAGACAGTAATCTGCAATACTAAGAAAGAGAATTAAGTATTCGTTCGGGAAGGAATGGTGACCATAACGAATGGTTCATAATGAAACCCTGCCACCAAGCTACCACTAGTGGGCCCTTGAGTAAGGCCCTTAGCCCTCAATTGCTCAGTTGTAAGTCGCTCTGGATAAGGGCATCTGCCAAATGCCAAATGTAAATGTAATGACCCAGAAAACCTCTACCTCAGTAATAATAAACCAATTTCTCCACCACTATACCTCCATTAAACCTCATACCCATCACTATACTCCCAATAACCCTCATCTCACCTAGTATACCCCAATAACCTCATTTCACCCACTATACCCCACCCAGTATACCCTCAATTACCCTCATCTCACCCATTAAACCCAGATAACCCTCATCTCACTCAGTACACCCTCAATAACCCTCATCTCACCCAGTATACCCCAATAACCCTCATCTCACCCAGTATACCCCAATAACCCTCATCTCACCCAGTATACCCCAACAACCCTCATCTCACCCAGTATACCCCAGATAACCCTCATCTCACTCATTACCCCCAAAAAAACAAACCAGTATACCCTCAATAACCCTCATCTCACCCAGTATACCCCAATAACCCTCATCTCACCCAGTATACCCTCAATAACCCCCATCTCACCCAGTATACCCCAATAACCCTCATCTCACCCAGTATACCCCAATAACCCTCATCTACCCTCACTCAGTAATACCCCAATAACCCCAATTTATTTCACCCAGTATACCCTCAATAACCCTCATCTCACCCAGTATACCCTCAATAACCCTCATCTCACCCAGTATACCCCCATAACCCTCATCTCACCCAGTATACCCCAATAACCCTCATCTCACCCAGTATACCCCAATACCCTCATCTCATCCAGTATACCACCAGAACCCTTATCTTACCCAGTATACCCCAATAAACCTCATCTCACCCAATAAACCCCCAATAACCCTCATCTCACCCAGTATACCCTCAATACCCTCCTCACCCAGTATACCCAATAACCCTCATCTCAATAACCCTCATCTCACCCAGTATACCCTCAATAACCCTCATCTCACCGAGTATACCCCCAATAACCCTCATTTCACCCAGTATACCCTCAATAACCCTCATCTCACCCAGTATACCCTCAATAACCCTCATCTCATCCAGTATACCCCAATAACCCTTATCTCACCCAGTATACCCCAATAACCCTCATCTCATCCAGTATACCACCAATAACCCTCTTCTCACCCAGTATACCCCCAATAACCCTCATCTAACTCAGTATACCCCAATAACCCTCATCTAACTCAGTATACCCCAATAACACTCATCTTACCCAGTATACCCCCAAAAACCTTTATCTCACCCAGTATACCCCAATAACCCTCATCTCACCCAGTATACCCCAATAACCCTCATTTCACCCAGTATACCCTCAATAACCCTCATCTCACCCAGTATACCCCCAATAACCCTCATCTCACCCAGTATACCCTCCAATAACCCTCATTTCACCCAGTATACCCTCAATAACCCTCATACCCTCACCCAGTATACCCCAATAACCCTCATCTCACCCAGTATACCCTCAATAACCCTCATCTCAACCCCGAGTAAACCCAAAATAACCCTAATTTCACCCAGTATACCCCAATAACCCTCATCTCACCCAGTATACCCCAATAACCCTCATTTCACCCAGTATACCCTCAATAACCCTCATCTCACCCAGTATACCCCAATAACCCTCATCTCACCCAGTATACCCAGTATACCAATAACCCTCATTTCACCCAGTATACCCCCAATAACCCTCATCTAACTCAGTATACCCCAATAACCCTCATTTAACCCAGTATACCCTCAATAACCCTCATCTCACCCAGTATACCCACCAATAACCCTCATTCTCACCCAGTATACCCCAATAACCCTAAACCCCCATCTCATCACCCAGTATACCACCAATAACCCTTATCTTACCCAGTATACCCCAATAAACCCTCATCTCACCCAATAAACCCCCAATAACCCTCATCTCACCCAGTATACCCCAATAACCCTCATCTCACCCAGTATACCCTCAATAACCCTCATCTCACCCAGTATACCCTCAATAAACCTCAAACCCTAACCCTCAACTCACCCCAAACCCAAACTGATTCCAAACTCTCTTGAAACAACCACAGATCACAAAACAAAAAGTAATCTCCATTAGTGTCACATCAGAACTGCCTGTTCACTGGCTGAATTTAAATCTCTGCTCAAATCCCATATTTTCTCCACTTTGTTTGATGTTTTATAATTTTTTTATTTATGTATTTTGTTTTATTCTCTGCTTTAATGTTATGGTCATCACTTTGGCCAACCAAGGTTTCTTTTTAAATGTGCTTTGTAAATACATTTTGATTTGAGTGTGTGTTGTCAAATGCAGACATGCAAAAACTAAAATCTGCAGTGTGTGTATGTGTGTGTGTAAGAGAAAGACAGCGACATACTGAGATACACAGACATACTGATAGAAATCAGAAAGGTCATGAAATAGATCATTTATATATGTGTGTGTGTGTGTGTGTGTGTGTGTGTGTGTGTGTGTGTGTGTGTGTGTGTGTGTGTGTGTGTGTGGTGTGTGTGTGTGTGTGTGTGTGTGTGTACACATACCATTTCCTCCTGCATCCATCAGTTATGTTGACAGAAGGAGTGAGAGCAGTTGGTGCCAATAAGAGACAGGTGTAGGGTGTGTGTGTGTGTGTGTGTTGGAATTGAACACTGTGACATGACATCTCTGTCCACACACCGAAGAGTGTCTCCATGGCAACATAGTGTACACGTAGAGCAGAATTACAGTGGGTTCATCCTTAAACATCAAAGTCCTCTGAGACACATTTCTCATATTTCTTACACACACACACACACACACACACACACACACACACACACACACACACACACACACACACACACACACACACACACACACACACACACTCTTAGGTTGATTATCTTGGATGTGTGTTGGGGTACCAGTATTGGGGTTTTGTAGTTTTGCAGGTTTGTTTATTTATTTACCACATAAACATGACACACTGATGATGAGGCAAATGTCTCAGGTTCAAAGCTTCCTCAGCGTTGCTATAGGAACAGCATCATGCCACAGCGAGGACACCAAACTTTATTACTCTGCTCCATAACAATATTATACACCGCAGTCACAAGGTTAAATGCACACACACACACACACACACACACACACACACACACACACACACACACACACACACACACACACACAATATCACAAAGATAGGCAGCTGCTCACTGAGCATCACTACTTAATACAACACACAAAACTACAAACACTACTCAGTAATACACAGTATGACACTTCCAAACGCTTCCGGATAACACACACCATGACACTACACAACACTTCTCAGTAACACACAACATGACACTACATAACTCTACATATGACGGTAAATAGCATGAAACTACAAATCAACACTATACAGCGTGTAATACAGGACACTACAAATAGAATGCTATAAACACAACAGGACATGAAATTACACAAAAACAATAAAGGCCAACATAACTTGACACTAAACAGCCATACAAAATTCTACAGAACATCATTAAACAACACTCTACAAATCATTACAACACAATGCTACACATCACTTCAAAGCAATACACATGACAACAAACATCAGTAAATCATACATCAGTACTCAATGACACTGCACAACACTACACATCATTACAAACTACTACACATTACACAACAGTACGCTTCAAAACTACTAGACATTACAAGTGAGGACATGACTCTGCTACACAACATTGCTAGCACGGCTAATTTTGTTTTATAATATTCATGGAGCCTGGAGTGTCTGATTAGAGCTAATCCGCTACTTCCTGAAACACAACTGGAGCTTAAACCTCTTGCTGATAAATCCAACAATGACAACTGGGATACGTTCAGATAATCATTAGATAATTCATGGACAGACACACACACACACACACACACACACACACACACACACACACACACACACACACACACATCTGAGATCAGATGACGACTCTGTGTTAGCCAGCTGGACAAATAGCTAACATCAGTGATAGACAGGCAGGCCTGACAGTAGGCTGTCATGGCAACATAAAGCAATTATATTGTGAAAGGGCTGAGACTGTGTTAAATAAATCAGTGAGAAAATGAAAATGTAAATCGAGACACAGCAATGTCATCTAGAAGTTAGCTAGTCGGCTAGCAGAGTTAGCTCGAGAAGTCACGGATGCTGTGAATGTTTAAATCTGTTTGTGCAAGTAGAGATGTTCTATGCTGAGATATAATGTGACATTTTCCACATCTCTCTGACCTTTGACCCATCCACGCTGATGATGCGATAGCTGTTGCGAGTGCTGTCATAAAAGTAGGACACTGTAACGGCTTGTTTACTGGCAGGAACCCAGTTCTTCTTGGTGGTGGGGTCGATCTGGAAGACATGAGCTCGAGTGGTGAAGATCGGCTGCTCCCTGAAACACAGAAACAGGGTAGTGTTAATACTGTGGGCATGAATCAAATCATATGTTCTGTTCCCCATATTATCTACATCAACACCATGTTCAACTGCGCAATCTGTTCACTACATGCTCCCCATAAACCCCACTGTGGATGTCTCCCAAATGACACTGTTCACTACATGGTCCCCATAAACTCCATGCTTCAGTCCACTGTGGTGTGTGTCCCAAGTTAAACACTGTTCACTACATGGTCCCCATAAACCCCATGTTCAGTCCACTGTAGGTGTGTCCCAAAATACGCACTGTTCACTATATGGTCACCATGAAACCCATGTTCAGTCCACTGTGGTTGTGTCCCCAAATACATGTTCTGTTCACTACGTAGTCCCCATAAACCCCCACGTTCAAAATGTGGGTGTGTCCCAAATTACACACTCTGTTCACTACCTGGTCCCCATAAACCCCATGTTCAGTCCACTGTGGGTGTGTCCCAAAATACACACTGTTCACTATATGGTCACCATGATACCCATGTTCAGTCCACTGTGGGTGTGTCCCAAAATACATGCTCTGTTCACTACCTGGTCCCCATAAACCCCATGTTCAGTCCGCTGTAGGTGTGTCCCAAAATACACACTGTTCACTATATGGTCACCATGAAACCCATGTTCAGTCCAGTGTGGGTGTGTCCCAAAATACATGTTCTGTTCACTACATGGTCCCCATAAATCCCTTGTTCAGTCCACTGTGGGTGTGTCCCAAACTACACAATCTGCTCACATAGTCTCCATAAACCCCATGTTCCGTCACTTGATGTGTCTCAAACACGCCCCCATTTACTGCATCAACACTGTTATCAGTCCACTGATGGTTTTATTAGCTTTAGAAAATTTCACACTTGTCCTACAGAGTGGACAGCTCCTAGTTTGAGACAGTTTCTTCCGGAGGGTTTGGGAAGCTGCTCAGTCCTGTTCCCCTTGTTTTTCCACTCTAATATGTCTCAGTGTGATTGAAAATGAAACACCACCACACACTGAGATGAACCTAGATAACTAGATTCCGGAAATTCTTTTTAAATGCAGATATGTAGTTCTCCCTGTTTCTAAATCAAAGGAATGAGAACATCGCAGTAGGAGAACCAACAGCGTTTAAAACAGTGTACTGAGCAGTAACTGTGCAGAAAGAGGAAATATTTTTGCTAAATTATCTGTAAAACTGGTGCATGTTATGTTAATTGTGTGATTGCTGGAGTAATACAGCTGTATGTCTGAAATGTAACCTACCCCACCTCACACACACACCCTATAAGCAGGTTACAGTTATGAGTAGAAGGCAGACTGGGCGGAGCCTCCATCTGTCAACCAGTCTTTAAATAGATGCTCACACACTAACTGCCTAACACTCTGTGTGTGTGTGTGTGTGTGTGTGTGTGTGTTTAATCTCTAACGCCACAATTTTAAAGAGACTCCAGGTGCAAGTCTGATACATTGCAGGAGACTCAATCAGTCATCAATACACACTGAACACATTCACATTCTAAAGTACTCCACTCCAGCACCAACTCGAACTCCAGACCTCTTAGGAAGAACCTCCATTTTTGTCACAAGATCTTTGTCTTGATTTTTGACCATAAACATCCATGACCTTAGCTCCCCAGGCCTGACCTCAGGATCCCCCAAATATGGACCTAACCCAAGACCATATGATTTTGACTATATATGGTCATTAATCATCTTAAACCCTTAAGTAGAACACCTATCTTTAAGAACACTTAAACCTCCAAAACTGGCTCTTCACTCTCTGAACCTTAGGACACACAATCAGACACTAAGTGACCAACATCTCACACTCATCCAGAACCTATATCCCTATAATACGAGACCACAGAGTCACACCTGAACACCCAAAAACTGAACCTAAATCATTGGTTGTATGACTGACATTAAGACCACAACAAATCTCTTACCTTCACCCTCAACCACTTAACATTGTAAAAAACAATGATCTCCATGTGAAACCCCTACTCTGAGGTTTGACCCATAACTATAATGAGTTATGTGAAGAAACTATCAATCAAAAAATTCAATATAGAAAACTCACAAGGAGAGCCATTACTAAGCAAAGCTCTGTAAATACATATATGCTGACTCTAGAAACAGCCCTGCAGATTGGACCCCTTGAAATCATCTCAGATTCCAACCATCACCCAGCATGATCTGTGACCTCCACCACAGATTCTAGATTCCCTTTCAGTGGATTTCCCTGGTCCCATTCTCCAATATTTTTCATGCAAAGACTCCAGACTTCCCCTTTTAAGTATAAGCCTTGACCTTCTCAAGACTCTTGACCTCCCCTTCCATATGCCACCTGACCACTGTTTAAGATTCTAGAGCCTCATTTCAGAATGACCCTTGACTCAAACTCTGGACCCCCACTTTCAGTATGACCCTTGTTTAAACCCTGGGCCCCTTTCAGTATGACCCTTGTTCAAACTCTGGACCCCCCTTTCAGTATGACCCTTGGTCTCCAGTCTTAGAGTCTAGGCTCCCCTTTAAGTATGAATCCTAACCCCTGTCTCAGACTCGACTCTATTACAGTTTTACTCCTAACCCCTGTCTCAGACTCCTGACTCCTTCTTACAATATGACCCGTCTTCTCAGACTCATGACTCCTCCTTTCAATATGATCCCTGTCTCAGACTCCTGACTCCTCCTCTCGATATGACCTGTGACCCGTCTCATACTCCTGACTCCTCCTTTCGATATGACCTGTGACCCGTCTCAGACTCCTGACTCCTCCTTTCAATATGACCTGTGACCCCTGTCTCAGACTCCTGACTCCTCCTTTCGATATGACCTGTGACCCCTGTCTCAGACTCCTGACTCCTCCTTTCTATATGACCCCTGTCTCAGACTCGACCCTCTTTCGGGTTTGACTCCTAACCCCTGTCTCAGATTCCAGGCATCCTTTTCCATGTGATCTTTCGTCCCCGTCTCTGCCTCTAGACTGCCCCCTTTCAGAATGACCACTGCCCTCTGGCCCACATTCTGATATACAGAGCTGGTGTTATTTGACCAAGATGCTGATTACACACCCACACACGCACACTGTTTGTGTGTGGATTACTGTGGGATTTAGTTACACACTTTGTGGTGTGTGTGTGTATATACAGATGATGTATGTATTGTTGGATATGTGTTTGTGGTATTTCTGTGAGTTTGGTGTTTAAGTTTCAGTGTGCTGTTGTGTAACGCAATCACTCCTCCAACTGGTCTGTTAGCTCTGACGTGTCTGACCAGTTTTACTCTAACACACACTCTCTCTCTCTCTCTCTCTCTCTCTCTCACACACACACACACACACACACGCGCCTATGCTTGTTTTAGTTTGGCAACTCTAGGCATTTCTAGGGCTGTGACCTCTAACACACACACACACACACCTAAAAATGTAGACTTGAGTGGAAATAAAACATCCTCGGCACTCAGATGGGTGTATGGCCTCCAGATTCACGTAAAACTCCAAGTTTCAGTGTAAATACCACAGTGGATTCCAGCCACTCAGCAACACAAAGATACACAAAGGTACTGCATTTGAGTAGGGGTGTGGCCTAAAGTTTGACATCACATTTTGCACATTTTGCTGTTATTTCTCAGCAGCTATAAACGTTGGTCAGACTCCTCTCATCCTGGTAATGAGTAAACCCATCTGACTGCGACACTGGAGACTCCTTCCCCATTCTTCCCATACACACATTTCTTCTCACAGAAAACTCCACGTTCCTGCAAACGGAACGTTTCTATGGAAACGATAACAAATAAGGGTGTTCTAGAGAAATCATCACCACATTCTAATCACCACCAATCCTAGTCCAGAACTCAGCAGCAGTGTGTGCGTGTGTGTGTGTTGTGTGTGTGTGTGTGTGCTGTGTGTGTGTGTGTGTGTGGTGTGTGTGTGTGTTTAAAGTAATATAAATATCTAATGGAGGATATATGAAGTCAGCTTGTCTGATCAGACCACTGTGATCGTGTTCATGTCCATCACTGCTCCGAGTGAAACCTAAAATAAGTAAGCAGTGGTCACTGCTGTGAGAGTCGTGTTGAAAGTTTCTATGGATGAGTTCACTGAAACACAGATAGTGAAAGTGTTTTCATTGAAGTCTATAACCACACACACACACACACACCAGACTGCAGAGAATCGAACGTAGATGATGTGTTCAGTGTAATAATTCTGTCAGGAGACGACTTTGAGTGAATTTAAAGTCTAGCAAAGTGATGTTGGAAGTTGTGTGCAGGTGAGGTGTATCTTCAGTCTGGGATCTTGAAAGTGTTAAATATTATTAGATGTTAGAATCAGGTAAGTGTGAAGAGTTACATGTAATAAAACAGGTGTGCTATAATGCTGAGCTTTAATGTGTACATGCTAATAAATAGGTCAGTGACATACAAATGAACAGACAGTAGGTGTTAAGGTGTCCGATGCTGTATACTCTAAAAGGCAGTGTGTGTGTGTGTGTTTATGTATGTGCGATTGTATTAAATCTGGTTAGACTGAGTGTTATGAAGAACATTATTATGATGCATTAAGTGGAACCCCAGTCAGTCTCAGTAAGGAGATCTCTACACTATATTGAGTGTAAAAACAGTAGGGGTCCTGGGTGTTACGTGTTATGTGGGGAGATAGCAGGTGCATTATGTGCGGTGTTACGAGGCGAGACGGCTGGTGTGGGATAAGGGAAGATATTTGGGGCAGTACGAGGGGGGGATACCTGCCATGGTACAAGGGGACACGCCCAGCGCGGTACGAGGAAGAAAACCTGGCACGGTACAAGGGGGGATGCCCGGCGCGGTACAAGGAGAGATACCCGGCATGGTACGAGGGGAGACACCTGGTGCAGGACTAGGGGAGATACCTGGCGTGTTACAAGGGGAGATACCAGGTACGGTAAGACGGGGAGACGCCCGGCGCGGTATGTGGGGAGAAACCTGGTGCATTACATGGTGTAGTATGAGGTGCTCTACAAGGGACATTCCGTGTAGTGTTGCGTGGTTTGCAACGCCGGGTGTTACCTGGTGCACTATGTGGTGTGTTACGTGGTACACTAACAAGTGTGTAAAGTGCACCACTGATTATTAAGTCAGTGACGCTGCGCACACTATGTAAACTAAAACACAATAAACACACAAACCCCAGAGCTGAGGTGTGTCTCACACACTTAGTCTAAGTGTGGTGTGTGTCTGTGTGTGTTAATTGTAACAAAGCTGCATGAAGTGTTGAGTGTGAGACTCATTGCAGTGTTCAGTGTGTTCAACTTCGGTCTAATTAAAGCAGGTCAGTGTTAAGTGCTGTATGGAATTCGAGAACAGCAGCTGAAGTGTGTGAAATGTGTGTAGGTATGTGTGTGTGTAATAAAAACCGCTCAGAAAATAAAATCAGCAGTGAGTCAAATAAATAATTGCGTAATAAATAAAATAACTTCTGTCTGTTGAGTGTGTGCGCGTGTGTGCTGTGTGTGTGTGTGTGCTGTGTGTGTGTGTGTGTGTGTGTGTGTGTGTGTACTCACCCCATGGCCGCGGATCTGCGTCGGAAAACTGCGCGCTATAAGTCTAAAACGTGTGTGACAATGTATTAGTGTGTGTGTGTGTGTGTGTGTGTGTGTGTGTGTGTGTGTGTGTGTGTGTGTGTGTGTGTGTGTGTGTGTGTTTTAACTCCGCTCCGACTCCATTTCAGGCCCCGAGACTGAAACCCGATCGTCATAAACCCAAGCACTTTCTGGTGCTCACACTGCGAGTGTGTGTGCGCACGAGTGTGAGTGAGTGAGTTCGAGTGTGTGTGTGTGTGTGTGTGTGTGTGTGTGTGTGAGAGAGTTGCTCGGATCAAACTCCAGGTACGCGCGCTCTCTTGCGCTCGAAAGCGCAGACACTACCCTCATCGTGGCGCGCGTGCACACACACGCGCGCACAGAATATAATCCTAATCACATGTAATATTATAATTACACTGAAACCCGGTGTAATGTGAACACACACGAGGAGGGGGGGGGGTCCGAGTGGGAGGGAGCGCGCGCACCGGGTCTGAAAAATGAGCAGCAGCAGTGACACGGAGCGGATCCACCTGCTCCAACACACACACACACACACACACACACACGCCAATCAAACGCTCAAACACCACACACATATACACAGTTCGCTTTCTACTCTCCAAACATGACTAACATGAGTTTCGGGATTTACACACACACACACACACACACACACACACACACACACACACACACACACACACACATATAACAAAAATAATAAAATCGTATGCGCAAGACAAAGTAACACGTAAGAAGTAACAAGTAACACAAGGAGGTTGGAAACCCGGCACGCGCATTAAAACATATATATTAATAATATTTTTGTACTTACATGAGTGTGAATGTGCCGCGACTCCAAACTTGTAGACGAAATGATAATTATAAAGGTTATTAATATTATCAATAAACTTGCAGGTCTCGGTGGAATCTCACGCGCTGCACTCCGCCGCTAATTGAGTGTGTAATTAAAGCGGATGTCTCGTGGACAGGTTGATCTCAGACCGAGGCCTCACGCGGTTCTCTCTATCTATCTCTCTCTCTCTCTCTCTCACGCCGACATCATGACGGCAGAACTTCGATAATCGCTCGGGACCGAACGCAGACACACACACACAGACGCGCGCTGGAATATGCACCAGGGAGGGGGGGGAGGCGGAGAGGAGAGAAACATGAGAGGGCGGAACAAAGAGTCAGGCCGGAACCTTGTGTAGCAGCCGAGTGGAGGAGGAAGAGAAATAAAGGGTGCACATGTCCGTCTCTAAGGTGATAAAACTCGAACAAGTGAGACGTGTTTATTTCTGTTCCAGAAAACAAACAAACAAACAAACAAAAAGACTTTCATTTCCTTTCATTAAAGTGTGTGATCAGGTAAGTGATAACACTTATGTGTTAACATATTCATGAGACCGAACACTGACTTAGCTAGCATTAGCCGCGTATCATTACTACTACTAATAAAAAACGTGTTTACTGGGGATGTAATTGTTTTTGGGAGGGTATTTTGTGATTATGTTTATTGGAGTCCGATGGCGTTTATTGAGTCCGATGAGAGTCTGATGACGTTTATTGGCGTCCGATAGAAGAGCCTTTATTTGTCATATATACGTTAAATCACAGTGAAATTCTTTCTTCGCATATCCCAGCTTGTGTTTGGAACTCGCCTTAGACCACTGAGCTCCCCCTCCTTCTGATGGGAGTCGGATGGCGTTTATGGGAGTTTGATCGCGTTTATGGGAGTTTGATCGCGTTTATGGTAGTCTGATGGTGTTCATGCCGTTTATGGGAGTGAGATGGCTTTGGACTCCAAAGGCGTTTATCGGAGTCTGATGGAAGTCCTGAGGCGTTTATGTTTATGGGAGTCCGATGGGAGTCTGAAGGCATTTATGGGAGTCTGAAGGTCGTCTATGGGAGTCTGAAGGCGTCTATGGGAGTCTGAAGGCGTCTATGGGAGTCTGAAGGCATTTATGGGAGTCTGAAGGCGTCTATGGGAGTCTGAAGGCATTTATGGGAGTCTGAAGTCGTCTATGGGAGTCTGAAGGCATTTATGGGAGTCCGATGGGAGTCTGAAGGCGTTTATGGGAGTCTGAAGGCGTTTATGGGAGTCCGATGGGAGTCTGAAGGCGTTTATGGGAGTCTAATGGGACTCTGAAGGCGTCTATGGGAGTCTGAAGGCGTTTATGGGAGTCTGATGGGACTCTGAAGGCGTCAATGGGAGTCTGAAGGCATTTATGGGAGTCCGATGCCGTTTATTGGAGTCTGATGGGAGTCTGGTGATGTTTTCCAGCAGCATGACAGAAGCTCAGGAGTTATGAGGAACAGTTTGTGCAGCGTTTCTCGGAGCAAGATGAGGAGTACCAAAAGTATCTGCTGCAGCCGGAGGTGCAGCCGCCTGTAGTGGAGGCGTGGCGGAGCAGAGACACTCGGTATTTAAACTTTATTTTTTATTCACACACATGTTTGATACACAGATGGACTCTGTGTCCTAAGTGGGTGTGACTCGGGTCCTTACAACCTTTGTGGTGGCCCTTAGGTTCCAGGACAGCAGACATCACCGTGGCGGAGGCGGAGGTGGCTGGGGTCAGAGGTCACATGATCGGAGATACGGAGGGCACCAGAACTCCTATAATCAGAGACCTCGTTATGATCGCTACTGACCCTCTGGAGTGTGTGTGTGTGTGTGTGTGTGTGTGTTTTCCTTAACTTCTTTAAATAAAATAGTTTAATAGTTTTTAAGCCTGATTGTGTTTATTGATAGATTTTCCAGATAAAAGATAAAAATGCAAATATAAAAAGAGAAACGGGTGTGAAGAAGGAGGATGAAGTAAAAAATAAAGTGTGTAATTGTAACGAGTGTGTATTGCACAGGTAGAGTAAGGTTGTGATTGTTTGGAGGAGATATCGCCCACATTGTGACATTATCAGCTGCAGGTTTAATTCTCCACCATTCAATTCTGAGTCTGATTAATTAATTATACGTGAAACCATGATTAGTGTGTGTGTGTGTGTGTGTGTGTGAGAGAGAGAGAGAGCATAAAAATGTTGTGTAATTTCACTGCAGACATAAAGAGAAGTGAAATAAAATAGTCATTATTTAGCACATTCACTCTTTTGAGTTGTTTGGAAAAAATGGGTATTAAAAAAGGTACCGTACTGACTTTCATAACACAAAAACAAACCGGATCATTAAAATATGCATAAGTAAATAACCCATGCAGTGTCAATGATTCACCAGTAGAGGTCGCTCTGTGTGATAGCTGGAATCTGGAAATTGATTTTTGCTGATAGTTCTAGCGTTCAACTGTTAATCATCAAACCGATTAATCTATCATTATTTCTATGTCATGGATGTCTCCTGAATCGCTGCACATGGCTGTGAGCGTTATATTTATCAATTATCCATTTAGCATTTATTTTATTCTGATCAATAATAAACTGATGTTTTAACAGAGTGGGAATTATTTATCAACTGCGATGCATCCTGATATTTGGTCAGCACTCCCATTACCCTTATAATGACCTCAGGCACAGTGGCAGCTTGGTGGTGCTGGGATTTGAACTCATAAGGATCTTGACCCCTGATTGGTCTGTGATTGGTCAGAAGGTTATTAGTTCTCTACAACAGCATATCCAACAGTAGTTAGGTTTGGTATGTTATTGTTTCCATAGTAACGTTGCACGGACATGGAGCGTTCTGGAAGGAGACACTGCTGTACAGTTTCCATGGTAACAGAGAGACTGAAGAAGGACGGCGTGAGTGTTTATAGCTGCTGTAACATCAGTGACAACAGGAACAGATTTCACAAACTTTATATTCAACTTTATTTAACTGATTAAAACGTATGACGTGTATCAATATAAAGTGGAACATAGTGTATGTTTAGTTTTTATCTGTGTGTGTGTGTTCATCTCTTTGGGGGAGGTGCAGTTTTTTCTTTTCCAGTCGATTCTATTTTTACTCTCAGATGCAGAATTTTTTGCCGCAGGGAGACGACAATGTACTGAAAACAGACACACACACACACAGACACACAGAGCACTAGGATACAGCCACGTTTGTTAAGAAGTGTGTAAACATTCAGCTAAGAGCCTGATGTTTGTAAATGTGAAATATTAGTGTGAACAGATGTTAGTACACACACACACACACACACTGTAATCATGTCATACACACCATGATGTCACTTTCACACACTCTTCACACACTACACATACACACACACAGAGATTGTAAATCCTGTAAATAGAAAGCTGAAGATTAAACCTGACTCTCATTCTCACCTTGCCTGGAGAATTGGTGACGTCACAACGCGCGGAGCAGGACGAGGGTGTACTCCAATCCTGTTTTGACAGCGCCATCTGCCGGATTCGTGACGTCACTGCGTCATCAGATCCGCGTGGAATACGCGTGGAATGTAATAATTGTAACGCTTTAAACTTCAGGATGAAGCTGTAATGAAGTTCCTGCATACATGGTTTATACTCGGTTATAACACATGGTTTTATACTTTCTGACATGTTCCTCTCATGGTTCCTTCTTATCCTGGCCCTGAACTCTATTCTCATACTGCTGATTATATTCTGACCTTCTCTCTGCTAGTGTTCGTGAGTAACGAGTTACATGTAACGGTGTTACGTAATTTAATTACAAATACTGTAATCCGTTACAGTTACAGCGAAAATACATGTAATTAAATTACAGTTACTTTAGAAAATGTTGAAGAACTCCAACGACCACCGCCGTACACCCCCCGCCAACAATCTGATTCTGAAAAGAAGCTCAGCTGAGAAAATATATCCCACTTTTTCCGAGGTGGACAAATGAAAAAGTAATTTATAAAGTAATTGAAAAGTTGCACTACTTATTACATTTTGAATAGGATCATTTATAATCTGTAACCTATTACATTTCCAAAGTAACCTTCCCAACACTGCTCTCTGCAGATCTTCACCTCGTCACTGAATCATATAAAGCAGTTTAACACGACAAAGAATCGCATCACGTACATCAGATTTTACTCTTAAATCTCACCGGATTTTATTTCATCAAGGAATAAAGAACATCTTCTGGATCATCTTCAGAGTGATTGTATCTCCCTCTAGTGGATAACAGAGAAACAGCAATTTCCACCTCACCACTAATAACAATATAATTTTAAAAGATATCGAGGAAAAATAGAAATAGAGTGAGAGAGAGAGTCTTGTGAGGATGTGCGATTATATTGAGTGTGTGCATGTAGTGTGTGTAATTAAGGTGCGATTGTGTGTAATAAGTTTGTGCGTATATAGTATGTGTTTA
>JACRUU010000019.1:21831506-21856506 GCA_030449085.1 Kryptopterus vitreolus
CCTCCTAACAGTGTCCCCTCAGAAGTGACCATCCTAACAGTGTCCCCCTCAGGGGTGACCCTCCTAACTGTGAGCCCACAGGACCCTCCTAATAGTGTCCCCCTCAGGAGTGACCCTCCTAACAGTGTCCCCTCAGGAGTGACCCTCCTAATAGTGTCCCCCTCAGGAGTGACCTCCTAACAGTGTTCCCTCAGGAGTGACCCCCCCAACAGTGTCCCCCTCAGGAGTGACCCTCCTAATAGTGTCCCCCTCAGGAGTGACTCTCCTAACAGTGTCCCCTCAGGAGTGACCCTCCTAACAGTGTCCCCCCAGGAGTGACCCTCAGGAGTGACCCTCCTAACAGTGTTCCCTCAGGAGTGACCCCCCCAACAGTGTCCCCCTCAGGAGTGACCCTCCTAACAGTGTCCCCCTCAGGAGTGAAGTGACCCCCCTCCAAAAGCAGTGTCCCCCTCAGGAGTGACCCTCCTACTGACCCTCCTAACAGTGTCCCCCTCAGGAGGACCCCCCCAACAGTGTCCCCCTCAGGAGTGACCCTCCTAAAGTGTCCCCCTCAGGAGTGACTCTCTAACAGTGTTCCCTCAGGAGTGACCCCCCTAACAGTGTCCCCCTCAGGAGTGACCCTCCAAACAGCGTCCCCCTCAGGAGTGACCCTCCTAACTGTGAGCCCACAGGACTGACCCTTCTAATAGTGCCCCCTCAGGAGTGACCCCCCCTAACAGTGTCCCCCTCAGGAGTGACCCTCCTAACAGTGTCCCCCTTAGGAGTGACCGTGCTAACAGTGTTCCCCTCAGGAGTGACCCTCCTAACAGTGTCCCCCTCAGGAGTGACCCTGCTAACAGTGTTCCCCTCAGGAGTAACCCTCCTAACAGTGTCCCCTCAGGAGTGACCCTCCTAAAAGTGTTCCCTCAGGAGTGACCCTCCTAACAGTGTCCCCCTCAGGAGTGACCCTTCTAACAGTGTCCCCCTCAGAAGTGACCCTCCTAGCAGTGTCACCCTCAGGAGTGACCCTCCTAACAGTGTCCCCTCACGAGTGACCCGCTAACAGTGTCCCCCTCAGAAGTGACCGCCCTCCTAACAGTGTCCCCCCTAACAGTGTTCACCTCAGGAGTGACCCTCCTAACAGACCCTCCTAACAGTGTCCCATCAGGACTGAGCCTTCTAACAGTGTATTCTCCCTTAAGACTGATCATCCCAACACTCCCTCAGTAGTGACCCACCTAACAACACCCTCTCAATACTGACCCTCCCTACTACATCAGACCAGTACTGACCCTCCATACCCCTCAGAACTACCCTGTATTATCGCTCACTTCATACCACTGACCCTTCCTGCACACGACTGGAGATCACTGCAGATCACTTTCGAGTGCACAAACATCACATGGTTTTAGATCTTTTTATATACAGACACTAAAAGTAGTGGCTGAGAATAACTGGAATTGTGATTATTTTAAATGTCATATTACTCACCTGAGTGTATGAGAGCTGCATCAATTATGACATTCTGAAAATAAATGCTGATCTATAATCTTTTAAGTCTGCCAGCTTTACACAATACACTTAATTGTGGTATGTGGGAATGGAAAGCAGTTTGTCCCTGATTGTTCCTTGTTGACGAAACCGAGGCGACTGTGGCAAGGAAAAACTCCCTGAGATGGTAACAGGAAGAAACTCCTTGCGAGGTGGTGTAGGCAGATATCAGGCACCAGAGTATGCAAATTTACACCCAAACACAAGCTTTCAGACTGGTTAGATAACAATTTGTGTTCGGTTTATAATATACGTTTAAACTACTGGTTTCAGTCCTGGTTCTGAGAGGCGCCCTCTGGTGTCGGAGGTGTGGCAGTGCATAGGGAGACTCGGCAGCCATGAAAGTTTGCATTCCAACAAATTTATTCTGTAAAAGTTTTGTGAATAAACAGGAAAAACAGTTTACAGTGAACTACAAACGTTGAAAATGTAAGATAGAACTGTAACGAGCATAACAAAGATAAGGGGGGGCAAAAAATCTACACTGATGATCTCTACGTCCTGATTTTACTCCCTGACACATGGTGGAGTGAATGAAGGGACGGAGTTTAGGTTACATCCATTCAGCCAATCAGAGGACTTGTTTGACATCACTTCCACACTAACAATTTTTAATTCTTTGGCCTGACACTCGAGCGTAGATACAGTTATATAATAATAACTGAAAGCAAGCCTTCTAATGATGTCATGTGATCAGAATAATCTCTGCCCCAACACTTACGCACAGAAAGGCGCGTCACGAGAGAAAATCAGGACATTCGGTTACACTAACACTTACCACAGATGTGTCATCTACCATCATCAAAAATAAATAGAATATATTCTTTATATAAACACAGATCAGGAAGTAAAAGAGTGTCGTCAGTTCGGTGATGACGTTATGAAGTGCTAAACGTTACGAGACACGCCCGGCCTCAGACTCGGCGCTAACCTCCGAATGATTTCTATCTTACAGAATTAATAGGACAAACAGCATGCCACTAAAGAGCTAAGAAACAAGCGAGCGCACGGACACAGGAACCAGAATTCACTTTATTTATAAAAATAAAAACAAACCAAAAAAAAACAAAACAAACCAAAAAAAAACCAAAACCCAAAAGGAGCGTTTATCTGTTAGCGTGGTCCCGAATTCTACAGCCACATGAACTCAAACCATCAACAGTGTCTTCATCATAATCACTATTTCTACCTCTCTCTCCATCTCTCAGAGGTGTATACACACAATATGGGCAGGGTCAAAGGTCAAAGACAAGATTGTGGAGTGCCTAGAAAGAAACGACGGCGGTTTTGACTCAAAAGAATGACAGAAAAACAAAATGGAGAAGGTGACAGTTGATCTCAGGGGGTGAGGTTTGGGGAATATGGGGCATCAAGGGGTAAATTACAGAACAAGGTCAACTTTGAAGGTTTCAGAAAGGGTTTCAGGTGAAAGGTCAAAACTAAGTATTAAAAAAAACAGTCCCAGGGTAGAATTAGGGTTGATAAGTGGGGTCAAGGTCAAAAGAACCGAGTCTGTGTCAGGGCTTACATTTAAAAGGTAGTGATAAAGCGACAGTAAAGCAGCAAAAAAAGACCAGTGTTATCAGGCTCAAGTCTGGGGTGAAAGATCAGCATCTGGGACGTAGGCTGAGGTAACAGTTGGTGAAAGATCAGGGTTTAAGGTGGTCGGGGTTTAAGGTAAGGAGGAGAGGATTCAGCGTGAAAGTTCATGCGTTAGAGCGGAAAGCCAGTAATAAATGGTCTTGGAAGTTTCAGGGTTGGATGGTTAGGGTGAAATGTCAGGAGGAGGTTGAAGATCAGGGTGGAAAATGGGGGGCGGGGGTGGGGGGGGGGGGGTCAGGATGATTAAGGGTTTTAAGTACAGGGTCAGATTGAAAATGTAGGGTTCAGGGTGGTTTAGAGGAAATGTTTTGAAGGAAGTTTATGGTTCAGGGTGTAAAGTGATGGTGCAGGGTGGAATTGAGGGTTCTGGGTAAAAAGTTCAGAGTAGAAGGCCAGTGTTCAGGGATAATAATTGAGGGCCAGGATGGAAAGTAAATGTACAGGGTACGAAAAAGGTGGAAGATGAGAGTCCAGAATATGGTGGATGGACAGGTTTCAGGGTGGAGGTTCAGGGTAATGTTTAAGCGTTCAGGGTAACAGGTCAGGCTTCAGGGTAGTGGACCATGGTAGAATGCCAGGGTCCAGGGTAGATGATCAGGCTTCAGGGTAGAGGATCAGGGCAGCAGACCATGGTAGAAGGTCAGAGTTCAGGAGAGAAGCTCAGAGGGTGTAAGGAGAGGGAGTGGGCTGGTTTCCAGGTGAACACTCCAGCTATAACAGCTACAGCTAGAACATTACGCTAAACTGATGACTATATTACATTAAGTGTTGATTAACACTGCACGTTAAAGGGGCAGTAAGCAACATTTCAGCCGAATTCACACTTTACACACCGACTCTGGAACAACAAAACCACCATCACACATGATTCAGTCTGATTCACTGTAGAAGTTCAGAAGCTGCATCTGTAATAGAGAGGATGACTTACCGCCCCTTTAATTCTAGGTGCTCTGCTGATGAGAGGTGATTGAATTTCTCTGTACTTGTGGCTTTTATATGATTTACTGATCAGCGATTTTTTTATAATAAGATTTTTTTTTTCCTTTTTCTTTTTTTTCTTTTGATGAAGTCAAAGCGAGTTACATTTCCAACATCACAGAACAAACCACAACATGATCAGATGATCTTCAGGACCTAATGTTCCTCTCGCAGCAGCTGGTTCTGCTGGAACATAAAGACACACACACACACACACACACACACACACACACACACACTCCATCAGTCCATTTGCAATATACAGCACAATATCCGATTGTGTTATTGTGTTACTGATTTATAAACATTCAGCAAGCAATCAGACGTGTGATGAGAGAGACAGAATGATAGACGGACATAAAGACAGACACAGACAGAGAGACAGACAGACGTACCCCTGGACAGCATGTTTTCTTCTCTGAGTTCTGCAGGTCGTTATCGTTGTCTGTCTTCTCCTCATCTTCTTTACCATCCTTCTCCTCTTCCTCCTCACCTGAGCACTTCCTGGACAGCTTTGACTTCTGAAGCACACACACACACAGACATGATTTTTTCTATTCCTGTTATATAATAACGAGTAAAAATATAATAAACAAAAATAACAAAGACAAATTGATTTATAGGTAAATGTGTGATTGAATAATAAACAAGCACAAATAATCAATCAAAGGAATACAAATTATTAATCTTTTCTCATCTGCAGCTCCACCCCCCTCTCCCTCAATAGATGGTACGTTCCACTTCTGTCGTCACATGCAGAATGGAATGCAGGAATGTTGGAGCCTGTTGCTAGGCAACAGTTGCTATGAGGAGACAGAGTGTGTTCCGAGGAGCACGCAGCTCTGACACACACACACACACACACACACACACACACACGTGTGAGCGAACACACAGGCGTACGCGTACACACACACACGCAGGTGCAGGAGATTCTCCATCCCCAGGCTACCGATGGACTCTTCAACGATTCATCACCATCACCATAGTGGGGACCACCCCACTAAAACCCTGCTACCACCCCAATACCACCCCACTACTACCCCAATAACACCACGCTACCACCCCAATACCACCCCACTAACACCCCTCTACCATCCCAATACCTCCCCACTAACATCCTGATAACACCCCACTAACACAAATCTACCACCCCAATACCACCCCGCTATCACACCACTAACACCCCGCTAACACCACGCTAAAATCCAGCTAACCCTCGTTATCATGCTGCTACCACTCCACTAACACCCTAACACACAAACTCCGCCCCTTTCTGGTTTATCATTACATTTTAATTTACACACACACACACACACACACACACACACACACAGTCAGACTTCAGGTCTTCGTCGTTCTTTTTGGTTTGACAGACATGAAACCACACCCCTTTCTCAGGTAAACTTCTTCAGATGATTTCTGCACACCTGTAATGGAAGCCCTGCTCCCTTTACAGGCCCGGCACTGATAAATCAGATGTGATTGGTCGAGGACGCACCTTTGATGCCGGGCTCTTTTTCCGCTTGGATCCAACCTTTTCACCTTTCACCTTTCCTTCTTCTTCCTCACCAATGGATTCACCTTCCTCACCCTCACTACTGCCGTCTGCTGCATCCGCCCCCTCCCCCTCCGACCAGTTCTGCTGTTGCGCACTCTACACACACACAAACAATATTCAGTATACACCCCACATACACATATCCACAATGGGTGTGTCCTAAACCACACACCTGCCCAGGCTCACAGTAATACTATGTGTATGTGTGTGTGTAGTCATAGCTCAGTGATTAAAATCTGGAGGTGACATCATTTGCCTTCATCCTGTTACATTCTTCTGGACATTCAAGATTCAAACACAGAGTGTGACTCACGCACACACACACACACACACACACACACACACGCAATGTGTTCAGTGTTTATAACACTGTATAAATGAGGAAGATTTAATAATAGTAGAAGAAGAAGAATGTTTTTTAATAGTAATGATAAGAAAGTGTCGAATACTAACACACACACACACACACACACACACACAGACAGACAAACACAGACAGACAGACACACACCTGGTAGCCAGTGAACTTGACCCCGGGGTTGTTCTCGATCTCCCACAGTCCCTCATTGAAGCCTTTCCTCTTATTCGACTTCCCAAACTTCTCTTTATACTCTTTATATGGAAGAAGGTCTTTAGGACCCAGGAAAGCCCTGCACACACCCACACATACATGCACAATTTCTCATATGAGCATAGAAACCATAGAGAATTATGTTCATGTTCACTGACACTGAATACTCCTTACAGTAACGAGGTGTTACTATGGAAATGGTTACTGTTAATGCTATTAAATATTAATGCAATTAGTAACTGCTACTTAAAAATCCTCTAAAAATATATACATTACTCTGATAGGTAACATAGAAAACACACACATACTGTACACACACACACACACACACACACACACAAACACACTTACGTTTCGTGGGTGCCAAAGAAGAAGATGGGATATTTGTTAGCAGGAGGCTTCACAGCTCCCTCTGGAAGCTCATCAATCTGCAGCCAATCAGAAAACAGTCACATTAACACAGACCAATCACAGCACAATTATAATTACAATGAAATATATAATTGTTTTTTTTAATAATATTAATAAACTAATATTAAAAACTAATATTAAAAACTAACTACGATATATATCTATATCTATATCTATATATATATATATATATATATATATATATATATTATATATACACACACATACATACATACATATATACACACACACACACACACACACACACACACACACACACACACACACACACACACACACACACACACACACACACACACACACATACATTTGATATCCACACCATACAGGAAACTCGAGTCATTCAAATTTTGTTGCTAGGCAACTGGGAATTTAGCTACAGGGAACTTCAGCTTCAATGCTAGCTGTGCATGGGGTTAGCGAACGGCCAACGGTAACAATATTTATGGGGTTGGGTCGAATTCAAAACACTGAATTAACATATGCAAATTGTTTTATTATAATTATATTACATCCAATTGCACACTTTTATGCAAATTATCTCGCTATACCTATAAGACTAGCTTCATAGAGAACTAGCACCAAGGGGGAGTGTTTCGTTATTCATGCATTCCGGTGTGATTAGCAATGCCAACGTTTTGATAATAACATTCAGGACTGGATGAAGAAGGGTGTGTTTATTCCCCTCTCAGTCAGTCATACAGTAATAATTTGTGGGCGAACACAAATAACAATAGCAGATAGAGAACACACACACACACACAGCTCTGTTTCAGGCTCAGAACGGTTAAAAAATATTGTGTAGCGTGTTGTGTTAGTGTGGTAGAGTGTAGAGGTGTGTAGATGCTCCTAATGCCTCTGATAGGGCCAGCAGGGGGCGTGTCTCTTTGGGTTAGAGGAAGGGGGTGTGGCACGGAGGGGGCGGGGCGTTTAAGGACGCAGTTCCTTACTGCACCTTTAATACTGATTGTGTATGGTTTTAGGACAAGCAAGTGTGTGTGTGTGTGTGTGTGTAAAAGCTCGGTGCTGAACCTAAACACCTGAGCTGTTATTGGTCAGGACTCCCGCGCGTGCATGTACCGGATATTAGACACAAATATATAAAACGGTGTAATAAAATGATGACGCAGTAATGAGCGTGTATCAGTGAGGAGACCAGACCAGCACCTTCTCCATCCTGCTCCATCACCTCCCCATAATCCCCATCAAATAACACGCACATTCATGTAGAAGGAAAAACCAAAGGCCGATGTCCCGGTAAACCCGTGTCGGTGTGTGTGTGTGTGTGTCGGTACTTGGTGGAGAAATGGAGATGAAGGTGGAGGGGAAAAGGCGCTAAAGAGAAGGGCGGAAATGTGGCGGAGAAAAACAAGTGACACACACACCTGAGAGGCGACATCGCCATTGCCCAGCGCGCGCGCGCACACACACACATCCTGATAAACGACACGAAATGGATCTCGGAACCACGTTTGAATTCCCGCAGCGGTTCGGGCCTAGAGCCGGAGCGGAGCAGCGGTGCGCCGTGGCCCGGGCAGCCGGACTCGGAGCGCGGGAGCGCGGCTCTGCTCGGTACTCACCCTCGCGGGCCAGTGCGGGTATCCCTTCATCTTGGCGAAGACCAGATCTCCGGCTTTATAGTCGCGGGGTCGCGGCCGAGCCATGGAGCGCGCTCGGGGTGGGAAAATAAACACACACACACACACACACACACGCGCGCGCACGCGCACACACACCCAAAAATGTCACTAATGTCACCACGCGATCCGAGCACGCGCGCGGAGATCTCCCACCATCAATAACGAGAATAAATCAATAGAGAGAGAGAGAGAGAGAGAGAGAGAGAGAGAGAGAGCAGGCCCGCAAAAAAAAAAATGCAAACCCCCCCTCACACACTCAGCACACATACACGCCACAACACAACACACTCCTCTACTCCTTCTTCTTCCTTTCTTCTTCCCTCCTCCGTCTCCCGTCAACCCAAATATGTGTGAAGGTCAACAGAGCAAAAATCCCATCCAGCGCCTCCGAGGATGGAGAGAGCAACGCCGCGGTGTGTGTGTGTGTGTGTGTGTGTGTACTGTGTGTGAGCGCGCGCGTTAATAAAGTCCTGCGTGAATATGAAACTGAAATTTTGACCTGTTCGCGCGCGCAAGATGTGGCGCGCAGTGTTTTTCCCCCTGCTGGCTTATGCTGACTGACACACACACACACACACACACACACACACACACACACACACACACACACACACACACACACCGCTGAAATAATTATTTGGACGACTGGATTAATAAATACACTATAGACTCAAAAAGTACGAATGTTAGAAATACACTACTGAATATTATATTGAATACTGTATTTAATATTTTCAATACTCAATAATTACACTGCTGTGTTTTCAGAAAACTATACTGAATACATTACATACTATACTGAATACTTTTACTGCATGTGAATCTGCAATCTTCGGGTTAAGGCATTGGTCAATTGGCCTGAGCTACCACCTCCACATCTACTCTACTGAATATTATACTACTGAATAATATACTGAATGCACACACACTACTGAATACTATTCTGAATACATACTGTACATAATACACTACTGAATACTATACTGAATACATACTGCACTGAATACACTACTGAATACTAAACTACCGAATAATATACCGAATACACACACACCCTACTATACTGAATACATACTGTACTGAATACACTACTGAATACTATATTACTGAATAATATACCGAATACATACACTGCTGAATACTATACTGAATAAATACACTACTGAATACACTACCGACTACTATATAGAATACACTACTGAATACATACACTACTGAATACTATATAGAATACACTACTGAATACACACACTAATGAATACACTACTAAATGCTATACTGAATACATACACTACTGAATACTGTACTGAATGCACTACTGAATACTATATAGAATACAATACTGAATACTATATTGAATACACACACTACTGAATACTGTACTGAATACACTACTGAATACTATACTATCCTGAATTATATACTGAATACACTACTAAATACTATACTGAATACTTACACTATTCAACTACACTACACTATACATACATTATATAATACTCATACTACTGAACACTGAACTGAAGTCAGTGCGGAATTTATAAATACTATAGACTATGGAACATATGAACTACTGAAGAGAGAAATGTAATTTCCCCTTTCAATATATAATTATTGATTTTGAAATATATCAACAACATGAATGATAATATATATATATATATATATATAGATATATATATATATATATATATATATATATATATATATATATAAATATATATCATATACTATATATATATATATATATTACTCGATGTAGAACTGTTCTACATCACACATTAACCCCATACATATACAATGTAATAGCAACTGTAGCAACACGGGGCTACAATGGCGACATCTTGTGGGGAAGAAACGATAAACACAGATTGACAATTAAAAGAAAATGAGAGAAAAAAGGACAGAAATGGACAGAATAATTTATCAAGGCTATACACAAATACTTTATATTCAGCTCGAGCTTCCTAAAGTAGGTCCTAGTGGATTATTAGGTTTTGGGTCATTTGTATTTATTTTAAGGTATTTTTCACATTAAGAACTTTTCAGGTTCGTGTTCAGAATTAGCTGATATTTACTAGAATCTATTCTTTGATCTACCGGTGTGATGTTTCTGGTCCCACACATCTCCAAAGCACAAATCTTTCTTTGTTTTTTCTCAAAACACACCAGATTTTATTCTCATTTCAGTCATATACACTACAGTGCATCATCACATGATCACTCGTCTGATTCTGATTTTTTTACTTATTACTCCAACACATTTATGTTCTATGTGTGATTGGGCCTTTTCTCCACCAAGCTACCACTAGTGGGCCCTTGAGCAAGGCCCTTAATCCACAATTGCTCAGTTGTAAGTTGCTGCAAATGTAAAACCCCTCCATGTGCAGATTGAAGATCAGACTGAATCAATGTTTTAAATCTTGTTCTGAATACTTATTTTTCAGAATAGCTTCCACATGATTTTTTTGATGACATATGTATGATGTTAATTTCATTTGTATTCTCCTTTGTTTGTTAAGCACTCTGAAGATTTAAGGTGCTATATCAATAAAGATTGTCATGATTATATTACAGAGTGAAATTAAACAGTTTTCCCTCAAAACCAAGCTGATACTTGAAACAACATCTAATGTCTCTTCTTCTTGTCCAAATGCCCTCACACAACTCACACTTTCCTTCGGGTTGTTGCACCTGTTTTTTTCCTTTATTCTGAATCAGAATACTTTATTGTAAACCTATTACATCAACTATTATAGAAATTGATTGAATTAAGCAGGGATACTAATATCACCACAGACACACCCCTTTCCCCTTAAATAATCAGACCACGGCCTTCTCAGAGTCCTACTAGTGACACCAACAACATCTACATCTGCACATTTTTCACATTGCGATTAAAATCATTCCAGATGAAAGTTTTGGTGGATTGTTCACAGTACAAAAGTGTGTGTACATTTTCCGGGTTTATAGAAAGATAATCCATTACAATTTCATTTGGTTCTTGAATTTTTAATCCTATTTATCTTTTAAACCAGTTACAATGCATATGCACATAACATAGCCAATCAAATGGGAGTGGGTGGGGCTTCTGTAGGTGTACAGGTGTAAAGTAGCAAAAGTTTGAGATTTAATGAAATTATATTATATATATATATCTATATATATAGATATATATATATATATATATATATATATATATATATATACTGACAGTCAAATGCAGGAATATTAATGTTAGAGGATTATTAGAGGATATAAAGTTATAATATAATGCCGGAAATGTGATTCCTGTAATGTAACAGCAGTGTGATGAGCAGAACCCAGAGCAGGTTTGTGTACATCAGAACACAGGTGAAGATGGAATGGTTCATTGTGAAGAAGTGTAATGCAAAATGTTCTCTGTCTTTCCTGAGAAACGTTCAGATTATTCACTTGTATAAGATTTATAAACCTTTCAGTGGGAGAGAACTCACACTGCTCAGACGGAGCCTAGAACCCACTCACTGGTGTGTGTTTCTAGCATGTATATAGTCATGTATTAATATAAACACAGCTTTACTCTGAAAATTAAAGGAATCATGAGATCAAAAGGTAAAAAACAAAAACATAATCCACGTGTGTATATCAGAGCTTCATGTGGAATTGTGAGGAGACATGGGCTTTAAATAACAATTCTCTCTCTCACACACACACACTCTCTCTATCTCTCTCTCTCTCTCTCTCACACACACACACACACACACACACACACACACACACACACACACACACACACACACACACACACACACACACACACACACACACACACACACACACACAGGCAAAAAAGTCATTATTAAAAATCGTCATGGCTTCGTTTGTCCGCCAGGGGGAAGCGCAGCTCTTTTTCTCTACATGTCTCTATTTCTCTTCGTTTATCGTCTCAGGGATAAACATTACAGGATATAAAGTTATAATATACTGCAGGAAATGGAGGACACTGTTCCCAGAATGCAGTGTGATTTGTTTTTGTTGTGTTGTATATAAAAATAAAGATGATGGTGTTTGTGGTGTTCAGGACAGGAGATGTGCTGCTCTGTGGCCCGTGTGGCGTTTCATATGAGCTGTAAAAGAAACAGGACGGTGAAAAAAACAATAAACAAAACAAAACACCAGGTTCTGGAAGCTACAGCTGAGTTTATATATATAATCTTCAAATGATTCTTTTAACAGCCACGTCTTTATATTCACTTACATTTCAACTATATTTGTGAAGCACTTTTAACAACAGTATCCCAATAACCCTGTATACAAACAAATAAACAAACATTATACATTTTAAACTTCATTTATAAATAACTTATTTGTATTATATTTAAATATATTTAAAACCTTCTGTCCCTTCTGTTTTTACTGTGACAATGTAACTGTGTGGCACAATGGAATTGTACACTGTGTGTGTGTGTGTGTGTGTGTGTGTGTGTGTGTGTGTGTGTGTGTGTGTGTGTGTGTGTGTGTGTGTGTGTGTGTGTGTGTGTGTAAAACCCATCGGTTCAATCAATACCTTTGATTCTTTACATAAAGGAATTAGCTGAAGTCTGATCGCACCTTCAGTCTCCTTTTCAATAACATAATTCAGTTTTAGCATGAGTGTGTGTGTGTGTGTGTGTGTGTGTGTGTGTGTGTGTGTGTGTGTGTGTTCAGGTACTTTGCCCCTTTTATTCAGTCCTCTGGTGGAAGTGTTTGAAAGTGTACATATGTATGTTTTTGGAGTTTCTCAAATTTAAACCTGATTGTGAAACTCTACTGACTCTACAGTATAAGCAGCCTAAGAGCATCCTGAGAACATCCCAAGATCATCCTGGGATCATCCTGAGAACATCCTGAGAACATCCTGAGAATATCCTGAGATCATAGAGATATGAGATGGAGATGATGCTGAGACATTAATGAGACGACACTGAGAGTTCTACTGCTCTCTCAGACCTACACTAACCCAATAAAGACAGTGGCAGTGTTGTGGATGTGACATCTGAACTGGTATTGATCTGCAGAGTGTCTCCATGTCGATGTGGAAAAGTGTCTCCTTACAGACAGAAGAGAAAGCCGTGGGGGTCTAACCGTAACCAATAAAATAATCTCACTTTTCTGCAACATTACACTTTAAAATATTCTCCTTTATAAAGTTTTAATTCAGTAATAATTCACTATTTATTCATCTACCAGAACCTTCTGCTAAATAAAGCAGGAGGAATTGAGTTCAAAAACTGTTATAATGAAATACCTTTGTTACATTTATGTATGACATAATTATTGGCACAAATACTTTGTGTGATGAACAAAACAGCTCTGATTCTTCTCCTGTAATTCTAGATAAGGTTACAGAGAACACGCAACACGAGATCTGAGAGCGTTCTTCCAATCACAATCTCTCAAAAGACTTGCGGTCCTCTGCGCGTTCCTCTTCAGTTCTCCCGGACCCACAGGGTTCCGAGTAAAATCCATGTTCGTGAAGTGTAGTGACCATGGCAGGAGCTGGATCATGTGGTCTGTAGACTGTATCTGTTGATGTATATCATCTCCACGTGTATACATCTTTATTACGGTGGAAACTAGCATTTCACTACATTGGCTTATGTTTTTAAAGCCAGGTCCTATTATATGATGCTCAACAACATTAGCTATAAGACTCTTAACCAGTGTGATGAAGGTCTGAGGGACCTGTTTGTTTCCTCAGATTTACACATTATACATACATACATACATATATATATATATATATATATATATATATATATATATATATATATATATATATATATATATATATATATATACACACACACACACACACACACACACACACACTTCAATATATTAATTTTGTGTGTGTATTTGTGTGAACGTATACGCCCAAGACAACACACTTGACTCCAGATTCTGAAATCATGGCTTTTTATTTTATTGTCACAATGAACCAATAATAAAAACATGGATATTTTTAATTGTTAATGAGCGAACTTGGCATCAGTGTGACATGACAACAATACTGTAAAAACACTGTGTGTGTGTGCGTGTAGTAGTAGTAGTTTTATTTTCTGTGTAACCGGGCGTGCGCTGGACGTACGTATCACTAAATCAGCAAAAAAAACTTTACATTAAATCCACACGCTAGGCCGTGTCGGTGCCACATTTGCTAATACTGCTAAATACAGTCAGTTTGATTTTCTGTAGTTTATACAAACCGCTACCCCGCTGTGCTAATCAGGATAGTTAGCGATGCTAATGTTAGTGCAGTGTTGTGTTTGTTAGACTGCTAAGTTAGCTTATATTTCTAGTTTTGGAACTAATATCAGCAAAAAAAAAAATTTAATAATTGTGGGCGGGGTTACAGTTGTATTTGATCAGAGATTAAAATATGAATAAACTACAAAGTAGCAATTTAGCGTGAAAACGTGTGGTAGCTAGCTATTTCCTGCTGTGGCGATTAAGAAAGCAATAAATTTAAGTAGCATGATAGCTAACATCAGGAGGCTCGCTTCTGCTCAGATTCAGTAAAAAAAAGCTATAAAGGATGGATATTTATGATATTTATGTGATTGTAGTTCTGAGAAAGAGCTCAAAAAGCATGGTGTAGCACACGCAGTGCCCAATGACACCCAGACACGTCCAATGTTGCCCAGAGGCACGCCCAGTGACACCAGACATGCCCAATGTGGCCCAGTGACACGCCCAGTGACACGCCCAGAGAAACACCTAAATCCACACCAAGACAATAAACAGATCTTTCCAGTTGTTTTTTTTTGTTTTAAATGGTAACAAATCTCGCAAAATACAAACACAGATCTTTCAACAGTTATTCCTCCTGTTATTGTTATTATTAATACTGTTTGTTTATGATGAAGGATCTTTGGTCAGCTTTAGTGTTTATAAGAACAAATAATCATCCGGGAAAAAAACAACACAACACTGTACAATAATTTACACAACAGAATGGAATGTTACAAAAATTGTAAAATTGTAAAACTGTAAAACGACAATCGTGAGGAAAAAATGTCACCGTGTTTTACTGACCGTCACACCAGGTGAATCCTGCACCAACACACACACACACACACACTCTCAGGCTCTCTCTCTCTCTCTCACACACACACACACTCTCTCACACACACACACACACACACACACACACACACACACACACACAATTCACAAGGTATGATTTCATTTAAATCAAGCATGACAGTCACATGACCAGGAATCAGAGGAAATAAAGCGAACACGATGGAGACGTTTCGGTCAGTAATGCTGTGAGAGGAGAAAAGGGGCAGGGTTAGACACCAGGTGCAAATACTACGGTTATTTTAGCCCCTCCCCTTACTTATTTGCCAGTCTGTAAATAATAGCGAAAAACCTCCTACTTTTAGTTCATGGATCATTTCAGTGTTTTTTTTTTTTTAAATAATAAAAAAATGCAAATGAGGCAAAAATGCTAACAGCTTTACACACAACATGCTCAAGCAAAAAAATCTTACACTCACAAGGAAAAAATACTATAAAGTAAAATCATTTGGTCCTCACTAGCTGTGATTGTGTTAATGACCTCACAGTCTCCGCCCACTCCAGCCCCGCCCAGTGTTTTGAGTGTTGCTATTGTCATGCTAATAATCTTCCTGATTATCTTCCTGTTTAATAACTATACTGTAATCCGTCCAGTGACTGAGAAGTGCAGCAGCTCGAGGACATGCCCCCTTCTGTAATGATCACTAAAATGAACCGTAAACTTTCAGGAAGTAAAAAAAAAAATTAAAAAATGTTTTGGCACAAAATCTTGTGTTACATGATTGATATATTTCCATGACAAATGAGTGATGATTTAGCATAAGAATATTAAATATTCAATTATCAATCAAAAATCAGCTTTCATGCTTTTTTCATATTGCTGTACTCAATATACAATGTTGGATAAGTGCTAACTAAGGTAGCCTTACTGTTACTGCTAGCTTAATATGAAAGCCCCACCCCTTCTTTTTTGTCTAAGGTCATACTGACATTTTTTCCCCTGTAATTTTCTTATTGTAAGAATCACTGCTAGATGAGCAGCTACACTCTGTGTTAGCACTGATGTTGGGTTTTGTTGCTCAACCTAAACATTTCACTAAAACTTTGTTCTGGTTAATGATTCCGTATACAGAGTGATTGTCATGCCGCTGGGATTGTAACCAAGGAACTAATAATAATAATAATAATAATAATAATAAATGTGCCATATCAGTGTTCTCAGTGTAGAATGATTTCTTTGTAATGGACGAACGCTGCTGAAATCTATCAGGTTACGTGTAAAATAGTGAAAGCACAAATGAAACACAATGTACTTTGGGATAAACTACTTGATGACATCATACGAGGCTGTATTAAAAAGTTTCAAAGACTAGCTTTGTAACTCGCCAGCAGATGGCAGCACAAGGCTGCGCAGTCACAGGGAGCACCGACCTTCGTAAGTCATCATTCCCGGGTACATAATCTAATCACGTGTGTGTGACGAGTTTGAACAAATATGAAACAACCTGATCTCAGATTCGTCTCCCGCACGGTGATGTTAAATCTCGCCGTTTATGACTCGGTGGTGGAGATCCGGCGTGAATCGCAGTAGGGGCTACTAGAAGAAGTTCCAGAAGAACACTGGGAGCGCTGTATTGCTATGTAAGGGTTAAGGAAGATCGTGCAGATTTACAAAGTACTTTCTTATAAACAAAGCGAGTCTCCAAAACGTTTAGATACCACCTCGTATTGTCGCGATGAGTCAAGTTTCCGTAACAATATGTACGTTTATACGTTTGATTGATCGCTACGCAATTAAATTGCAGTGGAATAAATAACATAAAAAAGCAAATGAATCATGCAGCCAGGTGGAGTCTCTCAGTGTTTCTTTTCAAGGACAGAATGAAACGACTCCCTCAACATCTGGACCAGGCTGTAGAGTTTGTGCATTAACGCCACTGAATCTATTTCCTGTAGAATTGACTCTTCTGTATAAACAACTCAGTCACTTGCCTGATGTTCATGATTAATTGGACGTTTTTGTCGGAGTGTATTCGCGTTACAAATCTTTTTCATTGATTCGATTTTTACTGAGAAATAAACCACAAATTGTAAAGGATAAGTGAAAATTGTTCTGAAGCGCGTCAGGAAAAAAAAGTGATGATTGAGAATTTTAGGTAGGATCTGTAAAGTCCTGTGCTTTTGCACTTACACACTAACAAGTGCTTATCTTTAGGGTACATTTCATCATCTGTATATGTATACGTGTGTGTGTGTGTGTGTGTGTGTGTGTAACTACTCCTGGTTGATGGTGGCGCTGTTGCTCGAAAGGTTCCGGTGTAAGTTTGGGTTCTGACTATGTCGGTTGCGGCTTCTGACCGACGAGAACGTGGTGTCACATCCAGGTACCTTGCACTTGTGCAGGAGCCGAAGGTGCACGGTTTTGTAGTGCGCTCTGAACGTGCCCTTGTTGCTGTAAACCTTCTGGCAGACGTGGCAGGTGATGGGTGAAGACGAGTTGCTGACCTGCTGCCCGAGACAGACGGTGCCGGAATTCACCCCGTCGCAACTTTCGTTCTCATCGCTGTCCTCCAGGGGGAGCTCCTCCTCGCTGCCCACATCCGAGTCCCAGGAAGAAGAGTGGCCGCTTCCTCTGGTGCTCAAGTCCAATACGGCCTCGTCTTCCACCAGATCCTCAACGTTCTCCGAGGATTTACTCATGGGATACACCAGGCCCATGCGGTTTCTGCCCTTGAAGATAACAGAGGTCTGGCTCAGGGGATCTTTAGGAGGGAATTCGGGGTGAGAATCGGTGCTGATGTCTCTGCAGGATGGAGTGAAGACGTAGTGATCTTTGGTCAACAGCTTGTGGTGTAAATTCAAATTTGCACTGTGTCTGAAGGGATAGAACGAAACAAACAACATAATCAGGAAAAACTCAAAAATTCATATGTTGGTAAAAATGACGCATTTCTTCATGCTGGCTAGAATGAATAGTGACCTGGATCTAAAACAAGGTTCATGACTGAATCCTGAAGACCAACTTCATACCATTCATATTGTTTAACTATGAGGAACACATGTATCTGTATAGTCATGTATAACTGTTCATCATGTGACCATCACACTATGATTATTTCAGATTTGACATTCTACCATTCTGCTGAACCAATAAAGAACCCCAGATAATTGATTCTACACCTCCTATCTTCTGGTGGTGGTGGAGTCTGTAGAACTCACCTGTCTCGGCTCCTGCGGGACGGAAAAGCGGCGTTACAGCCTGCGACCGTGCACATGTGCATTTCCTTCAAGTGGACGCTGCGGTAATGCATCCTGGCACTGTAGGAGTTTTTAAAGGTTTTATTGCAGCTCTCGCAGTGATGAAGAAGATCGTCTTCATCGTCTGCACACACTATCTGTATGTCATTATCGGCGTCTGCACGGACCTCGGAGTCACAGGGGTTTGGCTCGCTTAGTGCCATTCCTTCACTGGGTTGGAGATCCAAGCCCTCACTGCATGTCTGGTCCCCAAATTCGTGCAAACTTCTTTGCATGTTGCTGAAGGAAGACAGTGAGTTGGTGATACTGCACCCCTGGACTTGGTGTTTCTCCGCCGTTTGTAGTTCTTCGGGATGCGAAAAATGGTTGAGGACAGACGGATGGATTGAGGGATGAACAACCCCATGTTCATCACATTCTGTTTTCATTACACAGTCCATCCCGGAGGTCATGCTAGTGGGAGGATCGTCGTCGTCATCATCATTGGAGCTGCTTCGTTCTTCCAGCTCGTCCTTCTCAATTTTTATGGGCATGCTGGATTTACGGGATTTTTTCTTGGGCACAGGCTCAGCGTTGCTCTCCACATCTCCTACGCTCATAGGCACAGAAGATGAGGACAGAAGGGGCAGGGAGGGCAGATTGCCAGGTGTGTTGGCAAGCTCAGCAGGAGTTACCAAGCTGCGGTAGAAAGGAAGCACAGGTTGAACCGTCTTCAGGTTGGGGAAGACGATCCCACTATGGCTGATGCTTGGAAAGGAGCTCTGAAGTTTGTGCTCAGAGTTGCTGATGTAACTGGAGACAGGTCTGGTGAGGTCCCGCTTTTCGCTGTCTTCGCCAGGACTAATTCCGTCCCGCACGTCCCGGTCGCGATTGTTCCGGTTCATGGGCATGTGCAGACGCGGGTTCGGGTTGGCACTGTGGCGGTTGCGGCTTCTCAGCGAGCTGAAGACCATGTTGCAGCCCTCGATAGTGCACTTGTGCTTGATCTTGAGGTGAACAGCATTGTAGTGGATCTTCAGTGTTCCTTTGTCGTAAAAAGTCTTTTCACAGGCGCTGCAGAAAACACGGCCTTTTTTCATCCCAATTCCTGGACGGATTTTGGACTCCGGTGACGCCTGGGCGATATCGGAGCTAATGGAGGGCGTGCATGGAGTCGAGGGCGAGGAATAGTTATCGCTCAGCGTGAAATCATCCGATTCTAAATTGGTGCTCACTCTTTCCATGGGTACATCATCTCTTTCTGCATCAGAGGTGAAGTGAGACGAGGTGTCGGGGTTGGAATCCAGGATTTCGGGCCGTGACGCAACTTCTGGTTGACGGGAATCTGCTCTTGACCTGAGCAGCGGTGCAGGTACGGAGTTGAGAAGCTGAAGAGGCAGCATGAAGCTCATGTTGTTGACCAAACTCTCGAAGTGGTGGCCGTTGTTTCTGCTCAGAGGCTCCGTCGTGGTGGGAACTGACGGACGTTGCATGCTGCTTTCTATGAAGCTCCGGATGTCCGAGTTGGCTCTGACCGTCGGCACGATGATGGCTTGACCTTCTTTGTCCTGCAGAGCCATCAGCTCCACGATGGACTTTGTTTCTCCGAAACGAAGGAACTGCTGCAGAGTCGCAATTTCCTCCTCGAAGGTCATGATGGCCCAGCGGTCCAGCACTTTGCCGGCCACATCCTATACAAACGCAGACATCGAGAGAACTTCATTTGCATTATGAATGAAAAACCCGAACACTCGGGACTCCGTAGCTCTGACAATCTGACAACGCCACAACATAAAGTGTTGTCTATACATCTAATACAGCAGGACATGAAAGCCCTAATTACCGCCCTGCATCTGTAATATCATTTTTCTTCATTCTGATGATTGGGTTCGGTCCCGGCGGGGTTGGCGGGGGGTTGTCAGGGGGGTAGTTGGGTGGAGGTACAGGGTTGGGCAGTGAGTCTAGCTGTAATTACACATGAGTGCTAGCAGTCCTTCAAAGTCATTCAGCAGCTTCATGCCATAACCAAGATAAATATTTCATCATACAGCATTCATTTATATGCCTGTGGAGGATTTGACTTTACTTCTGCCGTCAGACGAGCTAACTAGAATCACACGCAACCACCTGAATACTTAACGAGCAGCAAATTGAGCATCTCTCTCACTACTGGAGGAGCGAATGGGGAAAAAAAACGTGACAAAATTGTATTTACATGATTCACTGTGATCACAGCCGTAATGAGAGCTGGAGGGAGCCTACGAGTCTCACAGCTCCACAAGTGCACGACCGAGAAGTGTTTAATGATATCTTTCCAATAAAAGTCCAAACCGTCCTCTCTTATTCAAAAGAATTAGAAAAAAAATATTTTTAAACATGTCCCATAATAATAATAGTAATATTAATAGTAATAATTCTTCAAAAAGGACTTCTGAGGAACGTCACATGTTCAACCTCATTACAAACATGACGATCAATGGCAGAAATATGGAAATGTTCTGCAGGCTGCCGTGTCCTCCCGTCCTTCAGCCATAACATCTTCATCTTCATTCGCAAACACGTGAAGCAGGTTAGCGGCTGCTTTCTTCGGTTGCTCAATTTATTATAAACACTCATCAATATACATTTACAACATTTGGCGGACGTCCTTATCCACAGTGAATAACGACTGGGGGTTAAGGGCCTTGCTCAAGGGCCCAGTAGTGGTGGATCTGAGCCTGTGATCTTCCGAGTCCAAAGCCTTCACCGCTGAGCTCGCAACACACCCTGACTCATCCAACAACTATCATACAACCATCATGTCACCTCCATTCACTAACATTAATGTAACATTTACAACAACACATTAGACTGATAAACAAATTGAAATGTAATGATCCCTCCATCCATCCCATGATCCCTCCCTCCATCTATCCCACGATTCCTAAATAACTCCTTCCATCCATCCCTCCTTCCATCTCACCATCCATCCCACCACCCTTCCATCCCTCCACCCCTCCCTCCTTCCATCCATCCCACACCCATCCATGCATTCCTCACTCCATCCATCCCACCAACCCTCCCACAATCCCTCTCTCCGTCCATCCCACCATCCCTCCCTCCATTCTACAACTCTCCCTCCCTCCATTCATCCTTCCATCCCTCCCTCCTTCCATCCATCCTTCCACACCTCCCTCCTTCCATCCGTCCATCCATGCCTCCCTCCATTCTACCATCCATCCCTCCCTCCCTCCCTCCATCCATCCATGCATCCCTCACTCCCTCCATCCCACCAACCCTCCCACCATCCATCCATCCCTCCATCCATCCATCCTTCCCTCCCTCCATCCCATGTAACACAATATAATCACTATCTGACGAGTAGATCTTTCTGGTTATAATACTATAAGACAGTTTTCAGTGAAACATCTCCATCGTCAAGGTGAAGCACTGTGAGGGTAGCGTTGTGCTGTAGACCCGTTTTCTCCTGTTCCTCTCAGACTCGAGCTCTAAAAGAGAGTCCATGTTTTCTCCAAACAGCTTCCAGTTTGATTACAGCTACAGCATACAGCAGCAATGGAACAGCGTCAGAAGGAAAAGAATGAAAAACGGATATGATCTCATCGTCTCTGAGGCCATCTGAACAATTATAAACAAAAGATTCTTCCACAGAATATTATGGGGATGTGGGGTGTACAAACTAATGCACACAGGTTACTGTAGGCTTTTTCCCTCCTGTATCACTGCACCACCATAAAGGTGAAGAAAGATCTGACAGCTTTCACTTCTGTAGATAAAAACACCTGCACTATTAACAGTGTGTGTGTGTGTGTGTGTGTGTGTGTGTGAGCGTGCACCTGCAGGACGTATCCCCTGATGTAGTCCTGCAGTGTCCAGTCGAGAGCGTTGAGGATCTTGATGACTTCGTCCTGCTTCAGGACACTAAACAGACGGTCGAGGAGGATCTTGAGGCGCACGGGGATGGCCTGCGTCCCGTACAACATCAAACTGCAGATATCAAACACCACGTTCGAGTGGACGATCTCCACCTGACCTCCATCATACGTGTGCTGCATCTTCAGCTTACTCAGAGCTACACAAACACGCACACACACAAGCGCGCACAAACACACACGCACAATTTTATTCAAGTCTTATGTAACAGCTATATTTTTCTTTATATAATATTACCCATAATAAATAGATATATAATTAGGAGACATTTTATTTTAAATGTATCAAAAAGGACATTTTACTAGTTTTATATTTTAGATTTTTTTAGATTAGATTTTTTAAATTATATATATTTAACTTTTAAATTTGCACAAAAAAGTAGAAAAAAAATCTGCAACTTTGTCATGAAATTATTTAGATATTTAAATAAAATAGTGCATTTAATTTGAATAAATTTAAATAATTGATTACTGTATTAGCTAATATAATTGTGACTATTTAATAATAAATACAATTAAATACGAATTTAATTTAAATTAATCTAATAATAAAAATATATATCATTTTCCATACCAAAATAAAAAAACTAATCCAGGAATCTGTTTACTAAATACTCTTTTAAATAGATTTAATAATAACAATAACAACAATAATAATAATAATATATTTTGATTATTTCCAATTAAATAGTATATTTAAACTTTTGATTAAAGATTACAATACATTATTACAATTATAATTTAGCTCCGCCCCTTGGGCTCTGCATCATGTCAATGTGATAGAAGTTTCAAAACCGAGTATCTTTTCAAGGCGCACACACTGCAGGTACATTCCACCTCTGTGTGTGTGTGTGTGTGTGTGTGTGTGTGTGTGTGTGTTTACCATGAGCAACCCATCCGTGCCTGCAGTTCTCACACTGACGACGTTTCAGTTTTCCGGGTCTGAAACTGTCGCAGCTACAGTTCACCAACGTGCAGCAAATCGCCTGTTTAATAACACACCCACACACACACAAACAACTTTATACACCATTGTACAGGGGTAAATACAAAGCAGAAAGAAATTATTATTATTATTCATTTTTCATTCATCTTCTACCGCTTTATCCGATCTTCCATCGGGTCACGGGGAGCCTGTGCCTATCACAGGCGTCTATGGGCATTAAGGCATTCCATCCAGGGTGTATTATTATTATTATTATTATTTATAAATACAGGGATAATGATCAGTAACTGAATCAAAGGTACTCATTTAATGAACAATTATTATTTCCTTTATACTTAATTATATTGCAATTATTAATTAAATAATATAAAAATAATACATATATATGAATTATATTAATATTAGTAGTAGTAATAAAATGTTTGTGAGCCGTTTCAGATTCTACAGTAGACTATGAACCCATCAATAAATAGATTTCTTTCACTTAATATAAAACACACACACACACACACACACACACACACACACACACACACACACACACACACACACACACAGTGTTTGCACCTGTATATATTTAGAGGCTTTGAAGCATTATGATGTGTGTGTGTGTGTGTGTGTGTGTGTGTGTGTGTTAAATGGGAGATAATCAGACGATTACAACATTGCAGCTAGTTGTTGCGTTGTAGCCCTGGACATGTACATTGTATATGTTAATGTGTGTGTGTGTTTGTATGTGTTTGTATTGCAGGATGTTGTACGATCTGTCGGAGCAGCTTATTGTACTTCATGGCTCTTCACTTCTCATACACTTGATACGGAAGGAAATGAGGGGAAAAAAACCTCATGACCCTGATTTCCCAGTGCAACACCTCAGTGTTGTCGAGTTAAACCTTTAATTCTGTTACACAAATCAATTCACAAATGCTGACTGGTGTGTGTGTACGCTGATACACACATGTCCGCCTCATCACATCTGTACACGGATTTCATCTTACACACTTGTACACTAACAGCAGTGCTGCGGTCTACACGCAGCTGTGTGCGTGCGTGCGTGTGTGTTGTGTGTGTGTGTGTGTGTGTGTGTGTTAAATTAAATAATTGTTGGGACAGAAATAAAATGATCAAATATTTATTTATTAAGAATACATGATAATAATAAGTATTATTATTATATTCATAATAATTTGTATTATTTTTAATATATAATTATTTGAAAGCCAGCTATATATATATATATATATATATATATATATATATATATATATATATATATATATATATATATAATATATTATTATTGTCATTATTTATTGTTTAGCTGGTGTGCTGCTCTCGTTCTGGAATTCTCTTCCATAATCGCACTTTCTGTTCATTTTTAACCTTAAGCTGTTTGTTTGTGTAATTCAATAATTTCATGATTTCAAAATGCAATGTAATTATTATTATTATTATTATTATTATTATTACAAACAAAATAATTAAATACAGATTTACTAATTACGTAATTAAAATAATGTAAAA
>JACRUU010000019.1:21861506-21864006 GCA_030449085.1 Kryptopterus vitreolus
AATATGGAGTAGTGACTAGGGAATGTAAGACGGGTGAATTGGGTTTCGAAACTAAGGAATAGGGAGTAGAGACTAGGGAATATTTTAGAGAGACTAGGGAATAGGATGGAGGAGAGACTAGGGGTTGGAAAGGCAATGGACACTAGAAAAAAGGGCCAAAGAGATGAGGGTTAGGGGAAAGGGACTAGAAGATGAGGACAGTGGCAACGCTCTGGACAACCGGCATTATCCAGATGCCATGAATGCAAATGTAATAAGGACTAGGTCTAGGGAAAAGTGGTTAGCGAATAGATGAACTGGTGAACAGATGTTTTAGGGAGAGTGACCTGGGGTTCCAGGTTATGATATAAAACTCTTCGTCAGATTATGAGTGTGTCTACATGGACCCCAAGTGGGGTTCAGGTCACTGCTACACAGCCAGGGTGCCCCACTGTGACCCACTTCCCCTAACCAGGTGAGCAGGACTTCGTTTGTAAGGTTTATGATACATGCAGCAGCAGTGAGTGTCAGTGACATACAAAACACAGAAGCAGAACTTGTGTGCATCAACTTGGTTAGAAGAGCTAGCATCTAAATGCCTTTTCATACAAACCTAGACAATAAGCGTCTTAGCCACTGGGAGTCTGCATAACCTGAAACTGAAGTTCAGGATCTTTCCATTTAATCTAGCTAAATCCAGTCAAACTAGCAAAAGATTTTGACTAAAAGATGAACTAGCAAGCAAAATCTACACAAGCTAACCCTGTCAGTGCACGCTAACCAAGTCTGTGAGAGATCTAATGAGTGAAAATCATGATCAAAGCTAATCCAGGGCATGTGTCAGTTAAAGCTTCCTAGTTAGTAAAAGCAAACCTAGCAAGTCTAAGCTAATCTAGCAAACAAGGCTAACCTAATTTTACTGCAGTAAGTTTATTGGTTTATCAGGTATGAATAGGATTGGGAATTGAAAATTCCGATTCTGGAATCAGATACTTAAGAATAAGAATTGGATACTTGTTATAAAATTAAAATGTCAATACCTCTTATTGATTTCTGGGTACTTTTTTTTGTCTGCCATGACCTTCCACACGTCCAATCTTCCAGGACCTTATGTGGTAATCTAAAAACATTAGTTTACAATAGGGACCGCGTCAAGCTCTCAAAAGTGTGGCAACAATTTGTCAAAACCGAAGACAAAGCTAAGTGATGGAGACTTAAAGGAATATTTGTACGTTCGCTCTTGATACGGGCGTCTACTAAATGCTGTGAATGTAAGTGTAATTATTGTAATAAACGAATGTGTTTCAAACAAGGAGTCACGACCCACACGACTAAGCATCATTCACCGTTTGGAATCGGTATCGATAATTGAAATTGGAAATAAAATGATTCCCAACCCTAGGTAGGCAGAAGCCCAGACATGGGCAAACTACAGCCCGCTGAATATTAGTACAGAATTGTATGCACATTGAGTAGAAATATAGCGCATGTAAAGCTTGAACCAGAACTCCCACTCCCTCTGTAAAGACTCGAGACACAGCACACACACAACAAACAACACCCCCCCTCTACAACCACAGCAACAATTCAGGACACTCCAAAGTACCCCAAAACTCCCCCCTGTCAACAACTAGGTGGTCAGTACGTGTACACGGTATAGCGTGTACCCTGCATTTGCAATATACGGTGGGAGACCTGAACTTGGGTGACAGACGTAGCTGCATATCTTTCCAGCCTGTCTGTCCAATTTTAAAAGTCAATGTGGCCCCTGAGCCACAAAGTGACGAGGGTGTGAATTTGATTGGAGAATGAAATCTGGACCATTGTGTCCAAGATACTCATAGACAAATCTGTCAATCAAACAATTAAATTAGAATATTAGACCACACCCCCACCAGTCGGATCAGTGGTATATGGTTGGGCCGTGAATCATATTTCTGTTTAATATTTTATTGTGTTGAGCTGAACTCTCTGTCACACACACACACACACACACACAGACACACACACACACACACTTAGTGGTGTGTGATAAATGAGATATTAGAGCAGTTGAGAGTTTGAACAGAGTTTCAGTATCACACAGATTCATGGCGAGTGTTTCAATCCAGCGGCGTGAGTAAAAGCATCGTGTCCACCGAGTGCACTTCACACACGCGTGGGGGCAAACGAGGAGCGCTCGATCTGAGCGCCGCCGCTATAAATACCCCCGCTGAAAGAGTTGGGGGTCAACGGTGCAATGCACAACGCCACACACTCGCTATCTCGCCTTTTAGGAGAGAGATGTTACACGCAAAGCCTTTTGTACAGAGTCTCTCTAAAAGCTGCCGAGTGTTAGGGTTCGACCGCTGTGTGTGTGTGTGTGTGTGTGTGTGTGTGTGTGTGTGTGTGTGTGTGTGTGTGGGATTGTAATAAACTCCAATAAGAGCACTGACTCATGTCTCTCAGAATTACATACGACAAAAGTGTATTTATTTCCTGATCTCTCAGCCCCCCAGCGTGGTGAAGCGCCGCAGCTCCG
>JACRUU010000019.1:21869006-21871506 GCA_030449085.1 Kryptopterus vitreolus
CTCCCTAAAGGATTCATCTCTCTCTCTCTCTCTCTTCTGCACATGGGAAACACATGTGGTTACACACACACACACATGCGCACACATGCACACGCGCACACACACTCTCTCTCTCACACCCACACACACATACACACACACAGTGTATACACAAAAGTTTGTGGACACCTGAGTGTTAGACTGTTGTGTTTTGAATCTCATTCATAATGAGCTCCATGTTTCTGTTGTAGATGTTTGTGGATATTCATGAAGCTATGAGGGTGTAGTAAAGTCAGGTAGTGATGTAAGTGATGGACCTCCACCACCTCCCTCACCACCACCTCCCACACCTCCACCTCCCTCACCACCACCTCCCACACCTCCACCTCCCTCACCTCCCCACCACCTCCCACACCTCCACCTCCCTCACCACCACCTCCCACACCTCCACCTCCTTCACTACCACCTCCCAGAACTCCACCTCCCACACCGCCACCTCCCACAACTCCACCTCCTTCACCTCCCTCACCACCACCTCCCACACCTCCACCTCCCTCACCACCACCTCCCACACCTCCACCTCCCTCACCACCACCTCCCACACCTCCACCTCCCTCACCACCACCTCCCACACCTCCACCTCCCACACCTCACCTCCCTCACCTTCACCTCCCCACCACCTCACCACCTCCCCCTCCACCTCCCTCACCTTTACCTCCCACACCTCCACACTACCACCTCCCACAACTCCACCTCCCACACCGCCACCTCCCACACCTCCTCCTCCCACACCGCCACCTCCCTCACCTTTTCCTCCCACACCTCCACCTCCCTCACCTTCACCTCCCACACCTTCACCTCACTCACCTTCACCTCCCTCACCTTTACCTACCTGAGCCCACCTCCTCCCCATCCACCACCTCCCTCACCTTTCACCTCCCACACCTAACCTCACCTCCCTCACCTCACCTCACCTCCCACACCTTCACCTCACCTCACCTTCACCTTCCTCACCTTTACCTACCTCACCTTTACCTACCTCAGCCCGATCTCCCCCATCCCCACCTCTCTCACCTTTACCTCTCTCATCACCACCTCCCTCACCTTCTCCTACCATACTGCCACCTCCCTCACTTTTACCTCCCTCACCTTCACCTCCCTCATCTTTACCTCCCACACCTTCACTTCCCTCACCCCACCTTCCTCACCACCACCTCCCCCTTCCCCACCTCCCACATCTCCACTTCCCTCACCTTCACCTCCCTCATCCCCACCTCCCACACCTCCACCTCCCTCATTCACCACCTCCCACCACCGTTTTACCTCCCTCATCTTTAACTCCCTCACCCACCTCCCTCATCCCCACCTCCCCCATCCCCACCTCCCTCACCTTTACCTCCCACACCTCCACCTCCCCTACCTTTCCCTCCCTCATATTTCCCTCCCTCACCACCACCTCCCTCATCCCCACCTCCATCTCCCTCACCTCCCCCACCTCCATCTCCCTCACCTTTACCTGCCAAACCTTTACCCACCACAACTTCACCTCCCTCATCCCCACCTCTCTCACCACCACCTCCCACACCTTCACCTCCCTCACCACCACCTCCCACACCTTCACCTCCCTCACCACCACCTCCCACACCTTCACCTCCCTCAACTTTACCTACCTGGGTGTAATTGAGATAAAGGGGCGTGGCCTTTTTGGGTGTAACCAGAAGTCTGAAAGTTGTCGCTTCTCTGTAATCCGGTGGTTCTGCACTAAACCCTGCGAGAAACTCGGATCTTTTACACCACGCTCCAGAGGAGATCCAGCTGGAATGCAACATTTCACAATGAGCTGAGTGTTGAGAGCTAATGCACGTCTGATCCACAGACACACCTGCCTCATCCCACACATCACACACACACACACACACACACACACACACACACACATACACACACACATTTCCCTACTTCATTTATTTAATTCCTGTAGTGTTGAGGTTTTCTTCCTTGATTTAGCAACTAAAAACACCCAGATCTTTAAGACTGAACTTCAACTTTCCATCACTTTCTGGACCTTCTGAAGGACGTGTGATTACGGTGATTAGACGTCTGAGTCAGCGCGCTGTGTGTCAACATCATCATCGTCTTCAGCGTAATGAAGGTTGGGAAAGACTGCAAACACATAGCCGCTTTAACATTCCCTCACATCCTCACTGCTGTTTTGAAAGACATGAAGGCGTGTGTGTGTGTGTGTCTGTATGTGTGTGTGTGTGTGTGTGTCTTTGAGCCGCGTCTCCCACGCTACACACACCTGCTGGAGGAACCTCACTCACAGCCTCATCGGAGCAATTGAACATTTCATATGAAACCAGTCGTTTCCAATCTTTATCCCGATGCAGTGTGCTGATAAAACACTAAAACCCTGCGCTAAAATGTTTAATATATTATTCATCATTTCAGAAACACACACACACACACACAGAGACACACACACACTTGGAGTTTAGCTTCAGGGTGAAAAAGTAGAAGT
>JACRUU010000019.1:21891506-21921506 GCA_030449085.1 Kryptopterus vitreolus
AATATGTGAAGTGCTGAGAGTAATGAGTACTGAATATGTGAAGTGCTGAGAGTAATGAGTACTGAATATGTGAAGTGCTGAGAGTAATGAGTACTGAATATTTGAAGTGCTGAGAGTAATGAGTACTGAATATTTGAAGTGCTGGATGTAATGAGAAGTGAGTTTAATGAGTATTGAATGTGTTGAGTGTAAAGAGTACTGGATATGTGAAGTGCTGAGTGTAATGAGTACTGAATATGTGAAGTGCTGAGTGTAATGAGTACTGAATATGTGAAGTGCTGAGTGTAAATGAGTACTGGATATGTGAAGTGCTGAGTGTAATAATGAGTACTGTAATGAGTATGAATATGTGAAGTGCTGAGAGTAATGAGTACTGAATATGTGAAGTGCTGAGAGTAATGAGTACTGAATATTGTGAAGTGCTGAGAGTAATGAGTACTGAATATTGTGAAGTGCTGAGAGTAATGAGTACTGAATATTTGAAGTGCTGGATGTAATGAGAAGTGAGTTTAATGAGTATTGAATGTGTTGAGTGTAAAGAGTACTGGATATGTGAAGTGCTGAGTGTAATGAGTACTGAATATGTGAAGTGCTGAGTGTAATGAGTACTGAATATGTGAAGTGCTGAGAGTAATGAGTACTGAATATGTGACGTGCTGAGTGTAATGAGTACTGAATATGTGAAGTGCTGAGTGTAATGAGTACTGGATATGTGAAGTGCTGAGAGTAATGAGTACTGTAAATGAATATGTGAAGTGCTGAGTGTAATGAGTACTGAATATGTGAAGTGCTGAGAGTAAATGAGTACTGGATATGTGAAGTGCTGAGTGTAATGAGTACTGAATATGTGAAGTGCTGAGAGTAATGAGTACTGAATATGTGAAGTGCTGAGTGTAATGAGTACTGGATATGTGAAGTGCTGAGTGTAATGAGTACTGAATGTGAAGTACTGAGTTTAATGATTACTGATATGTACTGAATGTAATGAGCACTGCGTCTAATGAGTACTGAATATGTGAAGTGCTGAATGTAAATAGTACTGGATATGTGAAGTGCTGAGTGTAATGAGTACTGGATATGTGAAGTACTGAGTGTAAATAGTACTGAATAGTACTCAGTGTAATGAGTACTGCTATGTACTGAATTTAATGAGTACTGAATATGTACTGAATCCTGCGTTTTAACATGATGTAGATTAATACTAAAGCACTCGAACATGTCCAGGTCACAGAGAACCCCAGAGTTTGAGTTTGGAATAATAGATCTCCTGTTTACTGCTGTTTTTCTCGTTAGCAGGACGCCCCAGTGTATTGGTGTATTTTTGTGTGTGAGAGAGATTCTTATCTGCCAACATATCTCCTTTTTCACCTGCATTCTGACTCAGGATCAGGACAGAAACATGCTTCGACATGCAGATCTGATCTACAGGTTGTGAGTGGTGAAGGTGTAATGCTCAGCTGCTCCTCAGGTGATTTGAATCCTATGAATGCAGCATGGAGACTTGTTGTCAAATAATAGTGGGCCTGAAACAGAACCCTGCGGGATGTGTGGTGTATGTCTCCTGAAGCAGTTCACAATGCCGAGTGGTACTTCAAGGGCAGGGAAGGGTTAAAGACTGCAGCGGAATGAAAAGAGAAACATATGTACAATCCACAGGATTGGAGTTCTGCTGTAACACCAGGATGTTCTCCAATTTCATCTTTCCGCATAATTTCTGTTTCTTCACACTTTAGCATGAAGCCGAGACCAGATCCCAATCAATCACAACGAACTGATGAGGAAACCTTTTCTCATATCAGGTTCACTAGGAAGCTGTCGATCTGTAATTAAAGAAGTTCCTTGTTCTCTGAGTCATTCCTCATGTCCATTTCTCAGTTTTAGTCGTGAAGGAAGATGTGAAGAAATACGACTGAGATTTCCTCATTTTTATTTGTCTTTACATTAAATCAGTTGTACGGGTGAAGTTGGAACTTGAGGAACATGGTGTGAGTTACTGTGTTTACAACTTCCCTAAAGGAACATTCTTACTAAACATTTTACTTCTACAACTCTGCCACTACAAATGGCTCCATAACAAGCAGGACGGACTTACAGCAAACCATTTCTGTGGAGATCACACCTCACAGCATGCTCTCAGACTGAAGATCACCAAGTTGTGTAGTCAGTGAAATAACGCTGCAGGACAATCTGAGTAAACGTGTGTGGAGTGCAGGCTGTACAGAGGGCTAAGAAGTATTGAGTGATGAATGTGTGTAGTGCTGAATGTGTGTAGTGAGTGTTGCTGAATGTGTGTAGTGAATGGTGCTGAATGTGTGTAGTGAGTGTTGCTGAATGTGTGTAGTGAATGGTGCTCAATGTGTGTAGTGAATAGTCCTGAATGTGTGTAGTGAATGGTGCTGAATGTCTGTAGTGACTTGTTCTGAATGTGTGTAGTGCTGACTGTGTGTAGTGAATGATGCTGAATGTGTGTAGTGAATTGTTCTGATTGTGTGTAGTGAGTGATGCTGACTGTGTGTAAGTGAATGGTTCTGAATGGGTGTAGTGCTGAATGTGTGTAGTGAGTGATGCTGACTGTGTGTAGTGAATGGTGCTAAATGTGTGTAGTGAATTGTTCTGATTGTGTGTAGTGAGTGATGCTGACTGTGTGTAGTGAATTGTTCTGATTGTGTGTAGTGATGCTGACTGTGTGTGTTGTTGCTGAATTGTGTGTAGTGAATTGTTCTGATTGTGTGTAGTGAGTGATGCTGACTGTGTGTAGTGAATGGTGCTAAATGTGTGTAGTGAATTGTTCTGATTGTGTGTAGTGAGTGATGCTGACTGTGTGTAGTGAATGATGCTGAATGTGTGTAGTGAATTGTTCTGATTGTGTGTAGTGAATTGTTCTGATTGTGTGTAGTGAGTGATGCTGACTGTGTGTAGTGAATGGTGCTGAATGTGTGTAGTGAATTGTTCTGATTGTGTGTAGTGAGTGATGCTGACTGTGTGTAGTGAATGATGCTGAATGTGTGTAGTGAATTGTTCTGATTGTGTGTAGTGAGTGATGCTGACTGTGTGTAGTGAATGGTGCTAAATGTGTGTAGTGAATTGTTCTGATTGTGTGTAGTGAGTGATGCTGACTGTGTGTAGTGAATGGTTCTGAATGGGTGTAGTGCTGAATGTGTGTAGTGAGTGATGCTGACTGTGTGTAGTGAATGGTGCTAAATGTGTGTAGTGAATTGTTCTGATTGTGTGTAGTGAATTGTTCTGATTGTGTGTAGTGAGTGATGCTGACTGTGTGTAGTGAATGGTGCTAAATGTGTGTAGTGCTGAATGTGTGGTGGACTAAAGTAAATATCTTTATTTATGGATCGTGTGCGATATAAAAACGTTCCTGTCCCTAATCGAATTTGTTTGAACTTTTCATTGTTTTTCCTACAGGTGGATTGTTGCTGATTTGTCGCACCATGAGAAGGAAACTGGAAATCCCCCGATCAGCTCTTAGTCTTAGTTCATCGTTGGTGAGCTGATCGTTGGTCTGTTCCAGTTAATATTATCTACCTCTCTCTCTCTCTCTCTGTCTCTCTCCACCCCTCTGTCTCTCTCTCTCTTCCCCCCCCACTGGTGTGAAAGGATGTCGGGGGTGGACCTGCTGTCCCGGGTCAGCTCGGTGTTCCGCAGGGAAAGGCCAGACTGGGACCTCAGCGACTCGGCCACCTTTGATTTCTCGGAGGATCTGGGCGAGGATGAGACTCCCAGGTTCAACAAGTTGAAGGTGGTGGTGTCGGCCGAGATGGATGAGTACTCGGGCTCGTCTCCCAACGGCGCCGCCGTTTGCACCTTCCTCAGGACCGGCGAGGAGGAGGACGACGACTCGCTGCTCGGCTCTGCCTCCGGCCTGGGGGCAGAGCCATGTGAGAACTGCGCAAAGAGGAAGGAGGATGCCAAAAGGCGCAAGGTGATGAAGAAGCTGGTGATGGCGGCAGTGCTGTACTTCCTGTTCATGATCGGAGAACTTGTGGGTACGGGGAATACACACAACGACTGAATAAAACACAATCAACACAATGACACTAACGCTGTTTGTGTGTGTGTGTGTGTCTGTGTGTGTCTGTGTGTGTGTTCTCCAGGGGGTTACATAGCGAACAGTTTAGCCATCATGACTGACGCGCTGCACATGCTGACTGATCTGGTCGGAATTGTCGTGTCCTTACTGGCGCTCTGGCTCTCAGCTAAACAACCAACACACACCTTCAACTTTGGCCTGCACAGACTCGGTACACACACACACACACACACACACACACACACACACACACACACACACACACACACACACACACACACACACACACATGTGTATATACACACACACACACACACACACATACACACATGTGTATATACTCACACACACACACACACACACACATATATATATGAGGTGGTTGTAGCCCAGTAGTTAAGGTGTTGGACTCTGGACCGGAAGATCACGGGTTCAAACCCCACCACTACCAAGCTGCCACTAGTGGGCCCTTGAGTAAGGCCCTTAACCCTCAATTGCTCAGTTGTAAGTCGCTCTGGATAAGGGCGTCTGCCAAATGCTGTAAATGTAAATGTAAATATATATACACATGAACAGTGGGAGAAATAAGTATTCAACACATGAACCAATTTTTTTATTAAATATATTTCTAGTGCATTAATTGTTCTAATTCTAGTGCATAATGAAATGTTGTTAAATTATGTTGTCATTAACTCTAGAAATCTACACTGGGGAAAATATTGAATATTACAGTCCATAAATGTTATTATATATATATGTGTGTGTGTGTGTGTGTGTGTGTGTGTGTGTGTGTGTGTGTGTGTGTGTGTGTGTGTGTGTGTGTGTGTGTGTGTGTGTGTGTGTGTGTATGAATCAAATATATAAAAATATAAAATGAAATTTTATTTTAAATGAAGTTTGAAATGAAATGAAGTTTATGAAATGTTAAGTGAAATAATACAGGAAAACTGTGCTGATCACACTGAGATTATACTTAATACTTGGTGGAAAAGTGTTAGCTTCTGTATGTATAAACTAATGTTTACATTGTGCAGTTGGGATTTTGGTCCATTCTTCAAATCTTGAATGTTCTGCAGAGCCAGTTGTGAATATTGATCTTCTTCATTTCTCCTCCAAACATAGATAGATAGATAGATAGATAGATACATAATAATAGATAGATAGATAGATAGATAGATACATACATAAATAGATAGATACATAGATAGATACATAGATGGATACTTTATTGACCCTAAGGGAAATTCATGGCATGTGGTATTATTGCCATAAATTTAGATTTTTGTCTCCTCTGACCACACGACATTCTCCCAGTACATCACAGGGTCGTCCAAATGTTTTGTAGCAAACATCAAATGAGCTTCAACATGCCTGCATTTTTATGCAGCACAACAATCTTGTTGTGAAGGTCTTGGGCAGCTCTTTGCCTCTATCCATCATGAGATTCATAAATTCATGCATTCAGAGGCAAGTAAGGATTTATCTAACTGATCAACCTGCAATAACCTGGCAGAGTTGCATAAATAGTTGATACTTATTAGTGAAATCAGCTGTTGTCTCGCCTCACTTTCTCTTTGTGTGTTCAACACTGTTTTCGCGTGTAATTTCACTTTATTACGTTTTTTATGTATTGTAATATTCAATATTTTTATATTTGTGTTATTACCAACATCTGGTCAAATTTCATGTGAATTGCTGCACTAGAAATATGTTTAGTAGAAAATTGGTTCATGTGTTGAATGCGATATATATATATATATATATATATATATATATATATATATATATATATATATATATATATATATATATATATATATATATATATATATATATATATATCGTAAATTCCGGACTATAAAGCGCACCTGGATATAAGCCGCATCTGCTCTATTTAAAAAAAAAAACCCCCAAAAAAAATTCATAAATAAGCCGCACCTGCATACAAGCCGCATCCGCATCCGCTTTTGAATTGCCGCTTTAGAACCTTTCCTAACCTGTATTTTAACACGGTGTAACGGTGGACGCTGCACACTGGACGGAGGTGGACGTGAGGGGGTGGGGGCTGCACAGAGACGCGGAGATCCGGAATTCATACAAAACAGGATTTATTAGAATAAAGAACTCAGGAGACGCCGCTCATACGGAGCGGCCAGACAGGCTAGGGAGCCTTGCGCTCTGCGCGCCGTGGTACCGGGAGTACCGGAGACAAAGGTTAGGCATAAACATATATCGAGCGTCCGTGTCCGCGACACTAGGACACTAGGGGGGGGGGGGAGCAGGGGAGAGAGAGAGAGAGCACTGATTAAAACGGGACAGAACCAAGAGAAAATAAGCGTTATTTACCTTCATTTCTCCTGTGTGTGAAATCACGTCACCTTAACCTTGTAAAGATAGAGTTTGTCCTCCTTCTATCCGCTTCTACACACTTATATCTGCTAAAGAGGAACTAGCGCATTCTTCTTCTTTGCATTTATTTTGTGTTAGTTTTGATTCTAATTCCGGTTAGAGCCCCTAGCGGTCTGGAAAAAAATCTGCAGAATAGCCGCACCTGTATTATTAGCCGCATGGTTCAAAACCTAGGAAAAAAGTAGCGGCTTATAGTCCGAAATTTACGGTTTGTATATATATATATATATATATATATATAAAACACACACATTCACAGTTTCCCCCTCTTTCTGATCTTCATTTTGGTCCTCAGTGCTGTATTTCGTAGTGATGGTGGTGTGTGTGTGTGTGTGTGTGTGTGTGTGTGTGTGTGTGTGTGTAGAGGTGATGTCTGCAGGAATCAGTGTGTTGTTGATCTACATTCTGACCGGTGTGCTGCTGAATGAAGCGGTACAGAGAACACTGCGTCCAGACTTCAACATAGACGGAGATGTGATGCTTATCACCGCCGCAGTGGGCGTGGCTGTCAACCTCATGTGTGTTCTGATTGGCTGATGGAGTATTCAACCGTTTTATATTAAGTATCTAATATAATTGCTGGTCTATAATAAGTGTGTGTGTGTGTGTGTGTGTGTGTGTGTGTGTGTGTGTGTGTGTGTGTGTGTGTGTGTGTGTGTGTGTGTATGTATAGAATGGGCTTTCTCCTGAACCAGTCAGGTCACCTCCACTCCCACTCCCACTCCCACTCTCACTCTGCTGGCCACACCCATTCTCAGAGGAGGGGTCAGGGCCAGGGGCAGAGCCAGCACTCTCACGGCAGCTTGGCGGTGCGAGCAGCATTTATTCATGCACTCGGTGACCTGGTGCAGAGTGTCGGGGTTCTCATCGCTGCATACATCGTCAGGTTTAAGGTACACACACACTCGCGTGCGTACACACACTCACACACACACACACCAGAGTGTGGAGTGTTATCATGTGTGTACTCACTTACTCAGGGAGTTTTGTGTTGCCTTGCCTTGGCTTCCTCAACAAGGAACAATCAGGGACAAATTCATTTCCATTCACACACACACACACACTCACACACACCATAATTAAGTGTATTGTGTAATGTTGCTTTATGACGATGACAATTGTAAAAAGCACTCTATAAATAAAACTGAATAGAACCAAATTCCATTCCATTGCACTAAAACTGTATGTGTGTGTGTGTGTGTGTGTGTGTAGCCGGAGTATAAACTGGCTGATCCTGTGTGTACGTACATATTCTCCCTGTTGGTGCTGGTCACCACAGTACGCATCATCAGAGACACCGGCCTCATCCTTCTAGAGGGTAACAACACACACACACACACACATACATGCACAAATATATACACAGACATACATTATACAAACATTACTTATTATGTGATCTCACAGTCTCTCTTCGACATTACAAGCTCTGGTTTTATTTTGTCTTATCAGCATTAAAAATCAGATCCTCTGATAAAACGTCTTTCTGGAGACAAATGTCCTGTTTCATAACGAGTACTTATCTATCATTAATAGATGATAAGCTCCGCCCACTTATATAGGTGACTAATAAACAGTAAACAGTAAAAACACCAAGAAATAAAAACCCACAATACTGGCGGTGGTGGAGAGGAAAGTGTAATGTGTATGAGTGACCAGTAGAGGGCAGCTAACTCCTTAACTCCTTTCCTGTGTGTGTGTGTGTGTGTGTGTGTGTGTGTGTGTGTGTGTGTGTGTGTGTGTGTGTGTGTGTGTGTGTGTGTGTGTGTGTGTGTGTGTGTGTGTGTAGGTGTTCCTAAACACCTGGATATGAGTGTGATAAAGGAGGACCTGTTGAAGCTGGATGGTGTGGAGTCTGTGGTGGATCTGAAGCTCTGGGCTTTAACCGCTGATCGCACTGTGGCTCTCGCACACCTTCAGCTTGGTGAGACACACACACACACACACACACACACACACACACACACACACACAAAAGCGATAAAATGTAAAAAAATAAATCTAAAATAATTACACCAATAAAAACAGTTCAATTGTGTTTTGTCCTGCCCACTTGCTTGCATTTAAAGAAAATGTGTGTGTGTGTGTGTGTGTGTGTGTGTGTGTGTGTGTGTGTGTGTGTGTGTGTGTGTGTGTGTGTGTGTGCGTGCGTGTAGTACCGGCCAGTGTGGGAAACTGGGAGGAAGTGCAGTCGAAAGCTCGTCACCTGTTGATGATGTCACACGGCGTCTCCCACTGCACAGTGCAGCTTCAGAGCCACACACACCGATTCGCACACTCCTGCTCCAACTGTGTGTTAACCAGTGCCTGAAAACAAACACCACACACACACACACACACACACACACACACACACACACACACACACACACATACCCACCCAACAGGGCATCTCATTTCTTAACAGGTTGCTATGCAACAGCAAAAAGCGCCAAAGCCGGAGCGAGTGTGTTCTCAGTTTTAATGAACTGATTCTTTTCGTATTCTTTTTTTTTTTTTCTATAATTTTTCTCAGAAACACACACACACACACATACACACACATACCAAAACACTTCACATTTTCTGCGTGTTTAGTTTATATTTATTTCAGCACTAAATCCCAGATTAAATTATTCTGATCTAGTGCAAAAAATCCCGGATTAAATAATTTGATCATGGTGGATTAACTGATCTCAAGTCTGAGATAAATCTCAAAGTAAATGATTTTGATTCAGTAGAAAATTCCAGATGAAATAATCCTCGATCGGCTCTCATTCCCAAATGAAATGAACCAGAATTGACGCTTAATCTCAGATTAAATCATCCTGATTCGGCATTAAATCCTGGGTTTAATGATCTCGAGTCTGAGGTAAATCCAGCATTAAATGTTAGTACTAAATCCTGGATTATAAAATTCCAATCTGTCTTGAATGAAATCTGACCATCCACATGTTGTTCCAGAGAGAGATCATTTCTTCCCTTTTTTTTTCCTGAACATTATAATATAAATATAATAAACTCATTAATTATTAAATAATTTGATGAGGAAATGAAAGAAACTGAAACTATTCCAGTTGATACACTTTAGTTAATTATTGCACTGTTTCTTATGTTTGTGTTGAATTTTATTGTGTAATTCCACCTGATGTGTTGGAGTTTATAGCAGCTGACATGTTTAATGAGAGTGTGCCTTTCCCTGAGGCCCTGTCTTTCCATGAGGCCCCGCCTTTCCCTTAGGCCCCGCCTCTGCCGTTTCGCATCATCACAACCTTTTATTCTTTTATTCTTTTTTTTTATTATGATTTGTGTTGCTTTTATTTTTTTTCCCAGAAATTTAATAATGTTGTGATCGTTGTGTTTCACTCAAAAACAATCTATGCCTCCAACTGCTTTTGTTTACATCTTTATTTACGTTCATTAATCAGTTGTAATTGCTCCTGGTCTGATGTTTTGCACATTCCTGGAACTTGAACAGAAATGAATCCTGATGTTTGCAGTATTTATGTCAACGTGTGAAACTCAATCAGATTCTTCTCCAATAAACCTGTTTTAAAGTCCTGTAATATACACATACTCTCACTACACACACACACACACACACACACACACTATACACTACTCGCACTACACATCCTACACTCTCGCTACACACTCTTCACTACACACGCAATACAGATTCTTCTCCAATAAACCTGTTTTAAAGTCCTGTAATATACACATACTCTCACTACACACACACACACACACACTATACACTACTCGCACTACACATCCTACACTCTCGCTACACACTCTTCACTACACACGCAATACAGATTCTTCTCCAATAAACCTGTTTTAAAGTCCTGTAATATACACATACTCTCACTACACACACACACACACAACTGCTACCCACACACACTACACTACTCGTTAACACCCTCCTACACTACACACTACACATCTCGTAATATACACATACACAGACTCTCACTACACACACACCCACACTATACACTACTACTCGCACTAAACCATCTACACTCCACTACACACTCTCACTACACACGCAATACAGATTCTTCTCCAATAAACCTGTTTTAAAGTCCTGTAATATACACATACTCTCACTACACACACACACACGCACACTATACACTACTCGCACTACACATCCTACACTCTCACTACACACTCTTCACTACACACGCAATACAGATTCTTCTCCAATAAACCTGTTTTAAAGTCCTGTAATATACACATACTCTCACTACACACACACACACACTATACACTACTCGCACTACACATCCTACACTCTCGCTACACACTCTTCACTACACACGCAATACAGATTCTTCTCCAATAAACCTGTTTTAAAGTCCTGTAATATACACATACTCTCACTACACCACACACACACACACACACACACACACACACTATACTACACACTACTCGCACTGTACATATACACATACACACACCTACACTCTCGCTCACTACACACTCTTCACTACACACGCAATACAGATTCTTCTCCAATAAACCTGTTTTAAAGTCCTGTAATATACACATACTCTCACTCCACACACACACACACACTATACACTACTCGCACTACACATCCTACACTCTCGACTATCTCACTACACACTCTTCACTACACACGCAATACAGATTCTTCTCCAATAAACCTGTTTTAAAGTCCTGTAATATACACATACTCTCACTACACACACACACACACACACTATACACTACTCGCACTACACATCCTACACTCTCACTACACACTCTTCACTACACACGCAATACAGATTCTTCTCCAATAAACCTGTTTTAAAATCCTGTAATATACACATACTCTCACTACACACACACACACACACAACTACACACTCGCGCACACTATACACTATACTCACTACACTCCCAATACATCCTACTTTTTAACACTACTCACTACACACCACTCGCACACTCTCACTACTACACTACATCGCTACATACAGATTCTTCTCCAATAAACCTGTTTTTAAAGTCCTTATGTAATATACACATACTCTCACTACACACACACACACTATACACTACTCGCACTACACATCCTACACTCTCACTACACACTCTTCACTACACACGCAATACAGATTCTTCTCCAATAAACCTGTTTTAAAGTCCTGTAATATACACATACTCTCACTATCACTACACACACACACACACACACACACTATACACTACTCGTTTCTACTAACACACACACTACACTTGCACTACACATCCTACACTCTCACTACACACTCTTCACTACACACGCAATACAGATTCTTCTCCAATAAACATGTTTTAAAATCCTGTAATATACACATACTCTCACTACACACACACACACACACTATACACTACACACCCTACGCTGTCACTACACACACACTACACACCCTACGCTCTCACTATACACACACACCCTACACTCTCACTACTCGCACTACACACCCTATGCTCTTACTACACACACATACACACTACACACTCTCACTACAAATAGTCACTACCCAATACCCCCTACCCTCTCACTACACATGCAATACAGATTCTTCTCCAATAAGTCCTGTAATATACACACACACACACACACACACACATACATGACACACTTGCAATACAAACTCATACCACATCAGAACACGATGCCTGTGTGTAAGTGCATGTGGCGGTCTCGCTCAGGTGGAGGACCATGTGAAGACCAAGGGGCAGTAGGAAGAGATCCAGTCATGTTCTTGGTCTCTCACTTTCTCTCCTCTACCCGCCTCTTAATATCTTCCTTTTCTTTTCCTCCAATTGGAAAAAGGGTCCCATGAGACAAAACCACCAGACCCAAACCCTTCCCCCCCCCCAAAGCACCTGTGTTCTCTCCACTGCGAGTGTATGATCCAAACATTACAGGTGTAGGAGGAAAATGAGGAAGGTCTCCTGGCAGTGTAAGGAGCCTTTTCATGTCTAGCAGCAGTTCCTGTAATGGAGGTGTGGGCGGGGTTTGTACCTCCAGTTAAACTCTATTGTACTGAAGAGTGTTTAAGAGGCTCCATAGCACGCGTTACTTCTTTCTTTAGGGAATTCCCTCTGGAACAAACAGCACAATGTTATTGTTGTTATTAAAGTGTATTGAGTGACAGGACACTCATTTTAATCAAAGAAGAAATCAAAGAAACCAAATGCTGTTGGTTTTCGTATTAAACTTTTTAAATGTTTTATTTTTTATTTTTTGTTAAAATTGTTACCGGTAGTCATTAGTTTTTAACAACCTCCATTAAAAGGAGGTTAGGACCATTAAAAGCTGTATACAAATAAAATCCAAATAAAAAGTGCATAAAGAACAAGAAGACACCCAGATGTTCTGCCGATTCTCTTTATTATTCTGTTTTGAACTTTCGTTACAGATACAGAGATTTTTTTGAGACACGCTTGTGTTTCTTCGTTTAATTCTAATTGGTAGATTTCCACAGCACACAGCCTTTATTGTCCACCTTCAGGAAGCCGTCGTCGGTCAGAGTCAGACGGGACATGCCGGCGTTGCTGGTGTTGGTGTTGGTGGCCCACACGGGTTTGCCGACCTTGGTGTACATGACCAAGTTACAGTCGGATTGCATGACCAGGCGTTGGGCTTCTGTAACACCGCAAGTGTTCGACGCCCACACGGGTTTCCAGCCGTACACCACAAAGTTTGCATCCTCCTGAAATGCAACAGAAAACCTTGTGGTTTACAGATTATTATCCGAAAATAAAACTGTCAATGAAAAACAGATTCAACAAAGGAAATGATGATTTCAACTTTTCATATTTGAAAATCAAAATAAAAAAAAAATGCAGCTTTATGAGCCGCAGTTTCTCTTTAAATTCGTGTCTCATGCGACCTGAAAGACGGCCTTGTAGTTTCCATTGTTGGAAATCAGGAAGTCTCCTTTTCTCAGCTCATTGTTCATGGACAAGAAGTTCCTGCTCATGGTTCTGAAGAATATTATCTATAGGTCAAAATCATAGCAAAGAATTAATGCAACTAAATAAAGATAGACACATAAATGTGCCCACTCCCCCCGGACCATCACATCCATATGTGGGAAAACAAAAGAATAAATCTGGAAGATTTCTCCATAAAGGTTGAAGATAAACGAGTTTGACTCACCTGTACGATCAGAGCGATGCTGGCGACGAATCACTGAGCTGCTTTGAAGATCTGCCGAATGTAATGGGTTTTTATATCGAAAGCCGCTTTTGGGTGGTTCCATTCCAACACCACCAAAGCTGTCAATCATGTGTCAGATAATCATGTGTGGTATTTAAGTTCCTGCTAAATGATAGTGAGGAATTTTCACCAAATACATTAGAAGTTTATATCTGATATATACTGACATACACACCCAGTTGTTTCCTGCCCCACAATTCATGTTACATTTCCTGATGGAGTTCAGCAGCGCGTCTGTTTCATAAAAGGCCATTTTATTTCATCGGTGTATAAAACAATTCTCCTGAACAGAGACATCTCGCCACAAGGTTTCCTCACCAGGAACATCTACAAGAACACTAGGACCTGAGGTTTCCCAGCAGAACCTGATCCTCTCTCTTCCTCACACTCTCAGCTTCCACTTACACTCCTGGTCTACCTGACAATACCTGTATGACTGAACCAGAGGCCCATGAACCCGTTGACGTGTCTTGTGTCTCCATGCAGTACCAAATCAGGGTCACATTTAGCAAGAGCAGGACATCACTTTTTTTCCTGATCGCTTATGTATTTGTCCCATTGTCCACCTTCTATTCAATTAATTTACATTTACAGTATTTGGCAGACGCCCTTATTCAGAGCGACTTACAACTAAGCAATTGAGGGTTAAGGGCCTTACTCAAGGGCCCACTAGTAGCAGCTTGGTGGTGGTGGGATTTGAACCTGCAATTTTCTAGTCGAAAGGCCAATGCCTAAACCACTTCCCCAATTCATTTCAGTTTGTATAGAGCGCTTTTTACAGTTATCATTGTCACAACGCAGCGTTACATGATACACTTATCGTCGTGTGTGTGAGAATGGAAATCAGTTTGTCCCTGATTGTTCCTTGTTGAGGAAGCCGAGGCGACGGTGATGAGGAAAAACTCCGCTGAGATGGTAACAGGAAGAAACCATTGGGAGGAACCAAACTCAACACAGAACCTCATCATCATCTGGGTGTTTTTGTTTTGTGTGTTTGTTTAGTGTGTATCCATGGTAGTGTAGATGTGTCCCCAGTCTCCGAAGTGTTTAAGGCCGTGTGGAGGCAACATCAACCCGGAGGCGGGTCATCATGTGGTTCAGACAGGGCCAGAGTGTAATATACCTACTGGGGCTTCCTATTGGAACATCTTCTCCAATCCAGATCACTGGAAGCTTACCATTTACCCGTTCACTTCCCCTCACGGGTCGGGGTTCTTCTTTGTGGGAAAGAAGGATGGCAGCCTGGACCCTCGCATCACACTTTAAACTGCATTTCGGTCCACAACCGTTACCTCGGCATGACCTCGGCATCTGATCGCTTCAACCGTGTGTGACCTGCTGAATGCCTGCCACCAAGTGATAAAAAGCAGTAGGGTACTCTCCTTTCCGCTTTCCCTTAGAGAAAACTGAGGGAAACTGAGGTGGCGTTGCTGTTTACTCAACGCCATGTGAAGTATCAGGTTTGCAGCAGGACCAGGGCCAGTCTGCTGCTTTTAATGGCCACGGTGAAATGACCTCTGTATCAGTTTTCAAGGAACTTTGTCAGGAACTTGAATTCCCCAGATTTTTATCTGACACATGATTGAAAGCTATGTGAAGTGTCGGACTGGAATCTAAATTCCCCAGAAAAACTCATTAAATACTCCATATCTTTACATCAGCTCAGTGATTCATCTCCAGCATCGCTCCGGTTGTGCAAGTGAGGAATCTACAGATTTATTCTACTTTACAGGTACATTTTCGGCTGTGACTGTGGGATTAGTGATCTAGAGCATTGGTAAAAGCATACACTAAAATATAAACTACAAACTTAAATGTATTTATTGGGATTTTGTATGTGCCCAACACAATGTATTGTAGAATTGTGAAGTGGAAGGAAACTGATACATGATCAGGAACAATCATCACATCATAGCATTGACTTTTTGTACAGGAGATTCTTTGTGTCATTCTTTGTAATGACCTTTTATTAAAATGTTTTTCATTAATGCTTTTTTAGTTAAAAACCTCGGAGAGAACTCACTGTTCATCACTGTTAAAAAAAAAACAGATTTTTCCAAAAGTTAAAAAAACCTCCAAATCACAAGTTTTCAGGATGATGCGAACTTTGTGGTGTACGGCTGGAAACCCGTGTGGGCGTTCGAACACTTGCGGTGTTACAGAAGCCCAACGCCTGCTCATGCAATCCGACTCTGTATCTTTAACGAACGTTCAAAACAGAATAATAAAGAGAATCAGCAGAACCTCTGTGTGTCTTCATGTTCTTTATGCACTTTATTTGTATACAGCCTTTAATGCACAAGACGGGTTCTTGGGCCTCTGGTTGGCTCATACAATGTTATCAGGGAGACCAGCAGGTGGGAATGTGAAGTGGAGACAGTCTCCTGTAGGCAGTCTATTAATGGGTTGTGGAGGAAGTGGCCTGAGAAACTGGTGGGATGAAAGCAGGTACAACTGGAGGTCCTCCCTCTGTACGGTGATCAGGTGGAGTTGGTTTCCTTCTTTAAACTCCTGGGATCTAATGTTCTGGTGTGTTCCCCTCCCCAGGTCTAAGGTGCCACCACAGGGTTCTGCAGGTCTCTGGACAGGAAAGTGTCCAAGAATTTTCACATCATCAAAAGCTGCAGGTTATTTGTTGGTACCTCAAAGAATGACGACTGCAGCAGAGGGCAGATTTGTCTCTTACAAACCCCACAGAAACGGAAAAAACCTTTCCAATTAATGTTTAGTGTTGATGCACAGTCTCAGTCTTCAAGCTGAAAACACATTTATTTAGTCAGTAGTTGTTTGTCAACAAGTTTGTAAAGGAGCAGATCTGCATCATGGATATAAAGTATACTTTTTTTCTGGAGTTCACTCCATGGATAAAAGGTACTTTTTCTACATACAAAGAGCTCACACACACACGCACGCACGCACGCACGCACACACACACACACACACACACACACATATGAAAGCAGAATTTATTAATGAGTGGTTTCATGTTTATGCTCATAAAGGACGAACCGATTTGATTCATCGGTTCACCATGTGAAGGTGCATTAAAATCATCTCAGTGACGTCACTGCGACATTTCCAAAGTACAACATGAATAACTTCTTCAACTTGCTGGTGTACGACATTAACGACCTACTGAACACCAGCGCGGGGCACGGTGGCTTAGTGGTTAGCACGTTAGCCTCACACCGCCAGGGCCTGGGTTCGATTCCCGTCTCGGCCATGTGTGTGGAGTGGAGTTTGCATGTTCTCCCCGTGCCTCAAGGAGGTTTTTTTTCTCCGGGTTCTTCTCTCCGGTTCCTCCTGGGTTGATTCCAAAACATGCACGGTAGGTTGATTGGCACATTGGAAATTGTCCCTATTGTGTCCCTGTGTATGAATGTGTGTGTCCCGGTGATGGGTTGGCATTCCATCCAGGGTGTATCCTGCCTTAATGCCCATAGATACGCCTGAGATAGGCACAGACTCCCGTGACCCGAGGGACCCGAGGGAAGATCGGATAATAGCGGTAGAAGATGAATGAATGAATGCTGCTCCTTGCTGTTGGTCGGACTGCCTACTCTCAGGTATGGGGATGAGTTTGGGAAATGCAATGTAAAACTTTGACAACAGTTTAGTCATGCCTTTCATTCTTTTTATTGCAGCGCTACTGTCTCGCTGTCACCGTGTGCCTGGATTGTGTGTTCCGGCTTGTTGGTGGCGCGTATGCTTTGATGCTAGCGCAAGGGGTTCTAATTCATATTTAGTGAGACTGTTGGTTTCCATTCATGCAAGTTGGAGTCCTGGCTGGGTTGGCAAATTGATCCTCAGTACCCAAAAACACGCTGCTGTCTTGTTTTCTTTTAAGTTTGATTATAATTTGTTTTTTTGAGTAATTGTCTTCCATGTTAGCTTCCTGCTCGAGCGAGATCTGCATTGGATGTTTCGGTCGGGTGCTTCGAGCAGTGGACAACCAGGACTATTACAGTCCCTGCATACGTCTTGTTAAAGGCCTGATGGTCTTGTTCTCCAGACTGCTTCGTGGATGGTTTCGTGGATGGTTTATTGTTTTTTTTGTTATTTTTGAGTGTATTGTCTTGTGTATGATTTTTGGGTTATTTTGTTTGTATATTTTTTTTTTATATTTCTTTGTTCTTTTAAATTAATGATTGTATGCATGTCTGGTTAGAGCTGACTGAGTCCATCTAATTACAGGTGCTGGCCTAACAAAGGCAGGGAGGCAGATTCTTCACACGTGTGCGTGTGTGTGGTGCTGTGGTGTTCACTGTGTGCGATGCGAAGCCGATTTTCTCACCATAACTTCACTGGGTGCTGAGTGAGTGTGTGCACTGATAGCAGGTGAACAATAAATGTTGTACTGCCTTTGTAAGTTTAAGCTGCATCGTGATGTTTTTCTTTTATGATTTTTATAAGTGAAATGATAATAAAGCAAAGCATCTTTTGGATCCACGTCTCTTGCTCTATTCTTTTGGTAGATCCACGTCTCTTGCTCTATTTTCTTTTGGTAGAATCGAACCTGTGAGCCTTTGAGTATTTCTGGTGATTTAAGTTGAGTAGTATATCTCCAGGTGAAATTCCTGGAGTGGCGAATTCCTGGAGTGGACATTAGTTCGACATTAGTTTAATTATTTCTGTTGCCCTGTACGGCCCCGCTACACAGAGAAATATATCTGATTAACCAGTAGAGGGCAGCAGATACATTTCTCATCACTTTATGACACTGTCTCATACACACACACACACACACACGTACACGCACACACAGTTGCACACACACACGTACACGCGCGCAACACACACACACACACACACACACAACACACACACACAACACACACACACACTACAGTTCAAAGTCTAAAGAACTAAAGCAAAACAAGGCGTTTTCTCAGTTTTCTGTAGAACATGTGGGTGGAGTTACACTGAATCATTCACATTTACACCAATCGCCTCCATTTATGATGGGTTTGTTCACTTCACACTTCTTTATTTACAAACATTTAGCAAACAATTCCGAGCAACACACAAAGCTTTAAAGTCAATAAATCCATCCTGATCCTGGAGTAAAAACACCTTCTCTCTCAACTCCATAAAAACACCTTCTCTCTCCTCCATCTCCAACACCATCTCAACTCCAATTCCACCATCAACTCCATCAACTCCAACTCCACCATCACTCCATCAACTCCAACACCATCTCCAACAATCAACAATTCCATCTACTCCATCAACTCATACTCCAATCAACACCTCCATCAACTCCAACTCCAACACCATCAACTCCATCTCCATCAACTCCATCTCCATCAACTCCATCTCCACAACTATCCAACTCCATCTCCCACTATCAACTCCATCTCCATCATCTCCATCAACTCATCAACTCAACACTATCAACTCCAACTCCATCTCCATCACCATCAACTCCATCTCCATCAACTCCATCAACTCCAACACTATCAACTCCAACTCCATCAACTCCAACACCATCAACATCTCCATCAATCACTCCATCCATCTCCATTCCACTCCACAACCATCCATCAACATCTCCCATCTCCATCAACTCCAATCCACCATCAACTCCATCTCCATCAACTCCATCAACTCCATCAACTCCAACACTCCATCACTCCATCTCCAACAGCAATACCATCTACTCCATCTCCATCAACTCCAACACTATCTACTCCATCTCCATCAACTCCATCAACTCCAACACCATCAACTCCATCTCCATCAACTCCATCTCCATCAACTCCATCAACTCCATCTCCATCAACTCCAACAACTCCAACACCATCAACTCCAACACCATCAACTCCAGCTCCATCAACTCCAGCACTATCAACTCCAACACCATCAACTCCATCTCCATCAACTCCATCAACTCCAACACCATCTACTCCATCTCCATCAACTCCATCTCCATCAACTCCAACACTATCTACTCCATCTCCATCAACTCCATCAACCCCAACACCATCAACTCCATCTCCATCAACTCCAACACCATCAACTCCAACTCCATCAACTCCATCAACTCCAAGCAATACCATCTACTCCATCTCCATCAACTCCATCAACTCCAACACTATCAACTCCAACACCATCAACTCCATCAACTCCATCTCCATCAACTCCATCAACTCCAACACCATCACCTCCATCTCCATCAACTCCATCAACTCCATCTCCATCAACTCCATCAACTCCATCAACTCCAACACAATCAATTCCAACACCATCAACTTTATCTCCATCAACTCCAACACTATCAATTCCAACACCATCAACTCCATCTCCATCAACTCCATCTCCATCAACTCCAACACCATCAACATCAACTCCAACTCCATCAACTCCATCAACTCAACCATCCAACAACTCACTCAACATCAACTCCATCACTCCACTCCATCAACTCAACACCATCAACTCACCATCAACACCATCAACTCCATCACATCTCCATCACTCCTCAACTCAACACCATCTACTCCATCTCCTCCATCCATCAACTCCAACACTCCATACTCATCAATTCCATCACTCTCATCTCCACTCCATCTCCATCAACTCCAACACCATCAACTTCATCTCCATCAACTCCAACTCCACCATCAATCAATCTCCATCAACTCCATCAACTCCAACATCTCCATCAACTCCATCAACACCATCTCTCAACTCCATCTCCATCAACTCCATCCAACACAACTCCAACACTCCATCAATTCCAACATCTCCATCAACTCCAACACTCCATCAACTCCATCTCCATCAACTCCATCAACTCCAACACCATCACCATCTCCAACCATCAACTCCAACACCATCAACTCCAACACCATCAACTCCATCTCCATCACTCCACTCCATCAACTCCATCAACTCCAACAACTGCAACACCATCTACTCCATCTCCATCAACTCCAACACCACCAACTCCATCACCATCAACACCATCACCATCACTCCATCAACTCCAATCAATTCCAACACCATCACTCCATCTCCATCAACTCCAACACTATCTACTCCATCTCCATCAACTCCATCTCCATCAACTCCAGCACTCCAACACCATCAACTCCAACACCATCAACTCCAACAACTTCATCAATGAGGTTAGCATGTGTTAGCATGTGTGATCTACAGAGGTACAGTGTGAACTCCAGTGATGATGCAATACTGCAGGAAAAGACACTGAGATCAGATAAAGACGTAATTGTGACGAGAAATTTGAAAACAGGAAGCACACTCATTACTGGGAAACACCACACACACACACACACACACACACACACACACACACACACACACACACACACACACACCCTTTCCTGCTGGGGAATAACGCCACACATCCAAAGTGTTTACAGTGTGATGATGTCGTGCTAAATGGTGGTGAATGCTGATTGGTTGTGTCTTGGGGGGGGGTGTCCTTATCCACTGTAACTGATCTTCTGTGATTGTAGATAGATAGATAGATAGATAGATACCATCAACACATCACTTCATCTCCATCAACTCCATCAACTCCAACAACTCCAACACCATCAACTCCAACACCACTCAACTCCATCAACTCCATCACACCAACACCAACATTCCCATCACCATCACTCCATCCACTCCATCTTCCTCAACTCCATCAACTCCAGTCCATCTGACCCACATCAACACCATCAACTTCAATCTCCATCAAGTTCATCTCCATCAACTCCTACAACTCCAACACCATCACTACATCTCCATCACTCCATCAACTCCCACACCACCCATCTCCATCAACTCACTCAACACCATGCAACTCCAATCAACTCCAACACTCCATCAACTCCCAACTCACCATCACTCCATCTTCCATCAACGCCAACACTCAATCAACTCCAACTCCATCTAACAGCCATCCAACACCATCAACTCCATCAACTCCAACAACTCCAACACCATCACCTCCAGCTCCATCAACTCCAACACTACAACTCCAACTCCATCTCCATCAACTCCATCAATCTCATCAACCATCAATCAACCATCAACTCCAACACCATCAACTCCATCAACTCCATCAACTCCATCAACTCCATCTCCACAACTCCATCAACTCCACTCAACCCTCCAACATCTCCATCAACACTGGGCAATCATCTCCATCAACTCTCCATCTCCATCAACTCCATCAACTCCAACAACTCCAAGCAATTCCATCTACTCCATCTCCATCATCCAACACTACTCCTACTCCATCTCCATCAACTCCCAACACTCCATCCAACAACTCCACCAACTCCATCTCCATCAACTCCATCTCCATCAACTCCATCATCAACCATCAACTCCATCTCCATCAACTCCATCAACTCCAACACAATCTCCATCAACTCATCTCCATCAACTCCAACCATCAACTCCAACACCATCAATCTCCATCAACTCCATCAACTCCAACAACCATCAACTCCATCAACTCCATCAACTCCATCAACTCCAACACATCATCCATCTCCACAACTCCATCAACTCCAACCATCAACCTCCAACACTCCATCAACTCCAACACCATCAACTCCACTCCATCTCCATCACTCCCAGCAACACCATCAACTCCAATCAACTCCATCAACTCCAGCTCTCATCTCCATCAACGCCATCTCCATCAACTCCAACAACTCCAACACCATGCACTCCACTCCATCAACACACATCAAGCCATCACTCCAAACCAACTCCATCAACTCCAGCTAACGCCAAACCATCAACTCCAACACCATCAACTCCAACACGAGCAACGCTTCAACATCCACGCCACACCCAACTCCATCAACGCCATCAACTCCAACACCATCAACCCAACAACGCAACTCCAGCAACGCCATCCAACTCCATCAACTCCAACTCCACTCCATCCAGCAACGCCAACACATCAACCAGCGCCAACACCATCCAACTTCATCAGACATCAACTCCAACACCATCAACTCCATCAACTCCTCAACTCCTCATCAACTTCCATCTCCATCAACTCCATCAACTCCAACAACTGCATTCCAACACCATCTACTCCATCTCCATCAACTCCAACACTCACCATCTACAACTCCATCAACTCCAAGCAACTGCAACACCATCATAAACTCCACTCAGCATCTGCCAAACAGCAATTACACGAGGCCAACACAAGCTCCAAAGGCATCAAACACAAGCAGCCAACTAGCCTCAACACACCAAGACCGAGCACGCCATCCCAATCCGCCAGCAACTAGCCAGGCCACACCCATCTCCAGCAACTGCCAAACATCAAGTCCAACACCACTCCAGCCAGCAACTCCATCAACGCCAGCAACGCCAATCAACGCCAACACAATCAAGGTCCAAACAACAGTCCAACAGTCAACGCCATCAACTCCAACACGATCAACTCCAACACCATCCAACCTCAACTCCCAGCAAATCTCCAACAACTCCAACACCATCCACCAAGAAAACGCCATAAACTCCATCACTCCAACTCCATCAACTCCATCCATCAACTCCATCAACACTCCATCAACTCCATCAACGTCTCTCCATCAACTCCATCTCCATCAACTCCAACAACTGCAACACCATCTACTCCATCTCCATCAACTCCATCAACTCCATCTCCCAACACTCAATCCAACACATCAATTCCAACACCATCAACTCCATCAACTCCATCAACTCACTCCATCAACTCCAACACCATCAACTCCATCCATCACTCGAGAAGAAAGCATCAATCCATACTCCATCAACTCCATCAAAAGAGCAAAGAACAACACCAGCACTCCATGCAACGCCACATCAGGAAACACTAGCAAGGCCAACACCAGAAACACCAGCGCCAGGCAACGAACAAGAAACCCAACCCACCAGCAATCCAAGCAACGCCATCAACTCCAACACCAGCAAACGCCAGCGCACAGCATAAACAGCCAGCCACTCCACCACTCAACATCCAGCAACGCCAGACGCCAAAAAGAAAAACGCAGCAACGAACAAACACCCAGCAAACGCCAGCAACGCCAATGAACGAGCAAGCCAACTCCAGGCAAACCAGCAACGCCAGCAACGCAACAGAACGCCAACACAAGCAACGCCATGGATAAAACCAGCAACGCCATCAACACCAACACCAGCAACTGGCCAACACTCAACGCATCAATCCAACACCATCAACTCCAGCAACCCAAGCGCAAGCATAACTCCAAATACACCAGGACGCCATCAACAACATCAACATCAATCTCCATCAACTCCATCAACTCCAAACACGATCAATCAACCCAGCAACTCCATCAAGCACGCCCATCACCAATCTCCAACCATCAACTCCAACACTATCAATTCCAACACCATCAACTCATCAACTCCATCAACTCCAACTCCAACACCATCAACTCAAACACCAACACTCCATCAACTCCAACACCTCCAATCAACTCCAACATCCATCAACTCCAACCACAATTCCAACACCATCAACTCCAACTCCATCTCCATCAACTCCAACACCACTCCATCAACTCCATCATCCCACTCCAACTCCAACACCATCAACTCCAACTCCATCCAACAACCAACAACTCCAACAACTCCAACACCATCAACTCCAACAACTTCATCAATGAGGTTAGCATGTGTTAGCATGTGTGATCTACAGAGGTACAGTGTGAACTCCAGTGATGATGCAATACTGCAGGAAAAGACACTGAGATCAGATAAAGACGTAATTGTGACGAGAAATTTGAAAACAGGAAGCACACTCATTACTGGGAAACACCACACACACACACACACACACACACACACACACACACACACACACACACCCTTTCCTGCTGGGGAATAACGCCACACATCCAAAGTGTTTACAGTGTGATGATGTCGTGCTAAATGGTGGTGAATGCTGATTGGTTGAGTCTTGGGGGGGTGTCCTTATCCACTGTAACTGACTTCTGTGAGATGTAGATAGATAGATAGATAGATAGATAGATAGATAGATAGATAGATAGATAGATAGATAGATAGATAGATAGACGGACAAACAGACAGACAGACAGACAGATAGATAGATAGACAGACAGACAGACAGATAGATAGATAGATAGATAGATAGATAGATAGATAGATAGATAGATAGATAGATAGATAGATGGATGGATGGATGGATGGATGGATGGATGGATGGATGGGTTGGATGTACAGACGAACTGGACAGACAGACAGACAGATAGATAGTGATGGTGGTCAGAAAGACAAATGGATAGATAAATAGAGACACAGAATGAGAGAGGGAGGGAGAGAGGGATAAACAGAGATTAACAGATAGAGAGAGAAACAGAAATAGAACTACACACACAAACACACACACACACACATGGAAAAAAGTGTTTTATTTTTGTCACATGACCTTTACAGTACAATGAAATTCTCTAGTCATATCACAGTGATGTTTAGAAGCCGGGGTCAGAGTGCAGTCAGGATACAGCGCCACCTGGAGCATAGAGGGTTACTCACTGACCTGACCTGAGTGTTGTGGTGTTGATCAACAACATTATAAAAAGTGTCTTATTAAAAAATAAAGCGCCCCCTGGTGTACACACACAATACTGCACTACTGAGGGTTTATAGCAGTACAATTCTGTTACACATACATCACTACACACACACACACACACACACACACACACACACAGACATACCACTTCCTTGTCATATGACAATGACAGGACATGTGTTTCAGTCACGTACTCACTCACACACACACACACGCACACACACAAACACACACACACTGTGGTTATTGGTTAACTCATTCCTGCTGTAATGTACATATATATAGTGGCACCTTCAACCTTGAAAAAACAAGGACCCCCCCCCCCCCTCACACACACACACACACACACTTCACACCAACACATTTCCTGAAAGAAACAATGCACTCAGTAACAGTAAAATCAGTTTCCTCACCCGAGGTTAAATTTTTTTTTACTGTTCAGCCGAAGAAAGTTTCAGAATGAAGTCACGTTTTCCTAAATAAACAACTTATTTTGTTGTGTAATAAACAGCAGCACACAGAGAAGCTAAACAGCTGTTAGTTCCACAGTGTGGATGTTCTCGATGAACCGGTTATCCGAGTGAGACGGCTGTTATTAAATCAGCAACTCTATAATTTACAAAAAATGCTGAATAATTGTGAGGTGTCGTCTGAAACACGTCCTGCATGAAGATCTGCTGCAGGAGAGAAAATCATCAAACCCTGAGTGAGAAACATCACAGTGACGCTTCTGCTGCTGTGAGACGTGAGAGATTATTAAATAATATAAACACACCTGTAGAGCGTCTGTAGTGTAACTGCACTAACACAACACTAACACAACACTAACACAGCACTAACGTCGCTAACACAACACTAACATCACTAACACAACACTAACATCACTAATACAACAGCAATTAGCAGTTTCTCCACATTCAGAAACTTATTTTTCACACCAACTAACCTCCATAATAACTGTCCTCTGTCCTATGTGTGTGTGTTTGTGTGTGTGTGTGTGTGTGTGTGTGTGTGTATATATATGTGTATATATGTGTGTGTGTGTGTGTGTGTGTGTGTGTGTGTGTGTGTGTGTGTGTGTGTGTGTGTGTGTGTGTGTGTGTTTGTGGAGTAAATGTTGGGAAAATATCAGGGGTCACCAACGTGGTTGGGTAACCAGGTAGCCCCCAACTTGGTGAAATGAGTTTCAGGGGTCCAATTGTAGAGTTATTTATCTCCAGGCTTGCTGAGATAAAAAGTGCACAAGGGGCTCGTGGGCACCATTTGAGATGCGTCTATAATGTAAAATGTGTGTATTCGTTGTTAATGTCACTGTCAAAAATCACAAGTGTATTCACATCATAGATAAACGAGTATAATTAATAATAATAATAATAATAATATATAACTAAAGGTAAATTTGTTATATTTCAGAGGAGTATTTCAAACTGGTAGCCCTTTATATGACTCGGTGTCCATGTAGTAGCTCTCAGTTACAAAAAGGTTGGTGATCCCTGGGTTAGACAGTAATCAGTAATCTATAATCTTCTAAATATCTTATTAAATCGTTTTGAAGGCCAGTTGTGGAGGAACATGGAGGTTGTGGATGTCCATCATGTATCACTGATTCATGTAGGAGGTGTTCAGTAACACAGCTGACCTACTGAGCCTCCAGGATCAATGCGTTATCATTGTTTACTTCGTACTGTAACCTGATTCCTAGCTGCAAGTGTGTGTGTGTGTGTGTGTGTGTGTGTGTGGAGTCACTCATGCAGACTGATGAGCATCCTGTGTCATGTGTGTGGTGTGTGTGTCGCATGTGTGTATGAGGTTGGTGAGGAGCCGGTGTGTGTGTGTCTCACATGTGTGTGTGTGAGGACCTGTGTGTGTGTCTCACAGTGATGTGTGTTGAGGTTGTTGAGGACCTGTGTGTGTGTGTCTAACATGTGTGTATGAGGTTGGTGAGGAGCTGTGTGTGTGTCTCACATGTGTGTATGAGGTTGGTGAGGAGCTGTGTGTGTGTCTCACATGTGTGTGTGTGTCTGTGTGTGTGTCACATGTGTGTATGAAGGTTGGTGAGGACCTGTGTGTGTGTCTCACATGTGTGTATGAGGTTGTTGAGGACCTGTGTGTGTGTGTCTAACATGTGTGTATGAGGTTGGTGAGGACTGTGTGTGTGTCTCACTGTGTGTGTGTCTCACATGTGTGTATGAGGTTGGTGAGGAGCTGTGTGTGTGTCTCACATGTGTGTATGAGGTTGGTGAGGAGCTGTGTGTGTGTCTCACATGTGTGTATGAGGTTGGTGAGGAAGCTCTGTGTGTGTGTCTCACATGTGTGTATGAAGGTTGGTGAGGACCTGTGTGTGTGTCTCACATGTGTGTATGAGGTTGGTGAGGAGCTGTGTGTGTGTCTCATGTGTGTATGAGGTTGGTGAGGAACTGTGTGTGTGTCTCACATGTGTGTATGAGGTTGGTGAGGACCTGTGTGTGTGTGTCTAACATGTGTGTATGAGGTTGGTGAGGAGCTGTGTGTGTGTCACTGTGTCTCATGTGTGTATGAGGTTGGTGAGGAGCTATTTGTGTGTGTCTCACATGTGTGTATGAGGTTGGTGAGGAGCTGTGTGTGTGTCTCACATGTGTGTATGAGGTTGGTGAGGAGCTGTGTGTGTGTCTCACATGTGTGTATGAAGTTGGTGAGGACCTGTGTGTGTGTCTAACATGTGTGTATGAGGTTGGTGAGGAGCTGTGTGTATGTCTCATGTGTGTATGAGGTTGGTGAAGAACTGTGTGTGTGTCTCACATGTGTGTATGAAGTTGGTGAGGACCTGTGTGTGTGTCTAACATGTGTGTATGAGGTTGGTGAGGAGCTGTGTGTGTCTCTCATGTGTGTATGAGGTTGTTGAGGAACTGTGTGTATGTCTCATGTGTGTATGAGGTTGGTGAGGAGCTGTGTGTGTGTCTCACATGTGTGTATGAAGTTGGTGAGGAGCTGTGTGTGTCTCTCATGTGTGTATGAGGTTGTTGAGGAACTGTGTGTGTGTCTCACATGTGTGTATGAGGTTGGTGAGGAGCTGTGTGTGTGTGTGTGTGTGTCTCACATGTGTGTATGAGGTTGGTGAGGAGCCGTGTGTGTGCTGTGTGTGTGTGTGTGTCACACATGTGTGTATGAGGTTGGTGATGATGAGCTGTGTGTGTGTCTCACATGTGTGAGGTGGGAGAGATGTGTGTGTGTCTCACATGTGTGTATGAGGTTGGTGAGGACCTGTGTGTGTGTCTAACATGTGTGTATGAGGTTGGTGAGCTGTGGACTGTGTGTGTGTCTCATGTGTGTATGAGGTTGGTGAAGAACTGTGTGTGTGTCTCACATGTGTGTATGAAGTTGGTGAGGATGTGTCTGTGTGTGTGTCTAACATGTGTGTATGAGGTTGGTGAGGATCTGTGTGTGTGTCTGACATGTGTGTATGAGGTTGGTGAGGGTCTGTGTGTGTGTCTCACATGTGTGTATGGGGTTGGTGAGGATCTGTGTGTGTGTCTGACATGTGTGTATGAAGTTGGTGAGGACCTGTGTGTGTGTCTCACATGTGTGTATGAGGTTGGTGAGGAGCTGTGTGTGTGTCTCATGTGTGTATGAGGTTGGTGAGGATCTGTGTGTGTGTCTCACATGTGTGTATGAGGTTGGTGAGGATCTGTGTGTGTGTCTCACATGTGTGTATGAGGTTGGTGAGGATCTGTGTGTGTGTCTCACATGTGTGTATGAAGTTGGTGAGGACCTGTGTGTGTGTCTAACATGTGTATGAGGTTGGTGAGGAGCTGTGTGTATGTCTCATGTGTGTATGAGGTTGGTGAAGAACTGTGTGTGTGTCTCACATGTGTGTATGAAGTTGGTGAGGAGTCTGTGTGTGTGTCTCACATGTGTGTATGAGGTTGGTGAGGAGCTGTGTGTGTGTCTCACATGTGTGTATGAGGTTGGTGAGGAGCTGTGTGTGTGTCTCACATGTGTGTATGTGTGTGAGGAGCTGTGTGTGTGTATGATGAGTTGGTGAGGAGCTGTGTGTATGTCTCATGTGTGTATGAGGTTGGTGAGGATCTGTGTGTGTGTGTCTCACATGTGTGTATGAAGTTGGTGAGGACCTGTGTGTGTGTCTAACATGTGTGTATGAGGTTGGTGAGGAGTCTCTGTGTGTATCTGTGTGTGTGTCTCATGTGTGTATGAGGTTGGTGAGGATCTGTGTGTGTGTCTCACATGTGTGTATGAGGTTGGTGAGGAGCTGTGTGTGTGTCTCACATGTGTGTATGAGGTTGGTGAGGAGCTGTGTGTGTGTCTCACATGTGTGTATGAGGTTGGTGAGGACCTGTGTGTGTGTCTAACATGTGTATGAGGTTGGTGAGGAGCTGTGTGTGTGTCTCACATGTGTGTATGGTTGGTGAACTGTGTGTGTGTCGTCACATGTGGTGAGGATCTGTGTGTGTGTCTCACATGTGTGTATGAAGTTGGTGAGGAGCTGTGCTGTGTAAGTCCTGTTGGATCTCATGCTGGTTCAGGACATGCCTCTGTGGTCCAGAATAGGCTTCTGAAATTACAGTCCGGTAGAACTTTCAGTGGACCACTGCTGAGAGTTTAGTGTTCTCCTGGAGCAGTGACATTATACACTGTGTATCAGGAAATTCTGTGTAATCATTTTCAGGTCCATGTGGAGGTGAAAACCAGTGTAAAGTTTTCAAACCGAGCAATGGATTATTGCCTTCTACATTATCACCTCATGTAACT
>JACRUU010000019.1:21926506-21956506 GCA_030449085.1 Kryptopterus vitreolus
GGGACGTATATGATGTGGTCGAATCGGCCCGGGCGGAGCAGCGCGCTGTCCAACATGTCTGGTCTGTTAGTGGCAGCAACGATCATGACGTCCTGATTACACACTTCCTGTTGCTCCATCTGTGTCACAAACACACACACACACACAAACACACACACGCACTGAAAGCCACTGAAACCTGTACGTGTGAGTGTTCTGGTGGCTGGTACTGACCCGCAGGTCTCGGCGTGTCTCCTGTCTCTCACTCCGTCCTCTCCCTCGTCTCTCAGTGGTTTTAAAGCCCACACCGTCTAACTCGTTCAGGAGAACAGACAACACCTGAGCCTGTACACTGCTGCCATGGCAACCTCCTCCATCAACACGGCAACCCACCAAGCTGTCAATCTCATCCAGGAAGACAATGGAAGGGGAACAGGCCCGCGCCTTCTGGAACAGCTGGGGGAGTGGAACAGCAGTGAACCTCATCTCTGTGTGTGTGTGTGTGTGTGTGTGTGTGTGTGTGTGTGGGTGTACCTGAGCGAGTGCTCTCTCCGAGTCCCCGACGTAAGGAGAGTAAAGCTCCGCCCCGCTCAGACACAGGAAGCTGCAGTGTGATGAAGATGCTGCTGCTTTAACCAGCGTGGTCTTGGCACAGCCGGGGGGGCCGTACAGTAACACACCCCGCGCACGACTCACACCCACACGCACAAACGCCTCCTGGGAACTTCATCGGCCACTCCACACTCTACACACACACACAAACATGTGTCTGAGTGAGTTTGTATTTGTGTGTTTGTGTGTGTGTGTGTGTGTATGTGTATGTGTGTGTGTGTGTGTGTGTATGATTGTTTGAGTCTGTCTGTGTGTTTGTGATTGTTTGTTTGAGTGTGTGCATGTGATTGCTTGAATAATGTGTTTGTGTGTGTTGTGTGTGTTTGTGTGTGAGTGTTGATGTGTGTGTGATTGTGTGAGTGTGTGTGTGTTGGAGAGTGTGAACATGTGATTGTTTGAGTATGTGTGTGTTCATTCCGCACCTGTCTAAGTTTAAGTTTTACTTCTTCCAGTCCTCCGATTCGCTCCCAGGTGACAGGTGTGAACTCGGCCACGCCCACACTGCTCCTCAGGCAGGATGGAGCGACCAATCGCATCGCTTTCATAAAGTGCTCCATCCTCACGTCTCCATCTTCACTTCCTGATTGGCTGGAATCTCCAGCTCCGCCCTGAGACACCATCAGGGTCAAAAATGTAGCTGGGTATTGTATTGTGTGTGTGTGTGTTTTACCTGTGTAGAGTGCAGTATAGCCTGCAGCACCGCCTCTCTACTGAGCGCGCTCAGATCCGCTCCCACGTATCCACTGGTCCTCTCAGCGATGGAGTAAAGATCTACACACGGCGAGAGAGGAACACTGCGACACACACACTGCAGAACCTGGTACCTTTGTTGCAGGGTGGGAACACCTAGAACTATCTGTCACACACACACACACACACACACACACACACACACACACACAATGACACACACATCTAATGAGTCTTGATAAAGACTGCATGTGTATTAATATTTTAACACTGATGATGATGGTGATGATAATGATGGTGATCACGACGATATGATGGTGATGATGATGATGATGGTGATGATGGTGATGGTGGTGATGATGGTGATGATGGTGATGATGGTGGTGATGATGATGATGATGATGATGGATGATGATGGTATGATGATGATGATGATGGATGATGGTGATGATGATGGTGGTGGTAATGGTGATGGTGGTGATGATGATGATGATGATGTGGTAATGATCGTGATGATGGTGGTGATGGTGATGATGGTGATGATGGTGGATGATGATGGTGATGATGATGATGATATGATGATGATTGATGATGATCGTAATGAAGATGGTGATGATGATGATGGTGATGATGATGATGAAGACGGCTCTTCTGGGCTCTGTACCTCTTTGTCGAAGCGTCCTGGTCTCCTGAGTGCAGGGTCGAGGGCGTCCGGTCGGTTTGTAGCGCCGATGATAACGAATCCTTCATCGCTGCCGATTCCATCCATGAGGGTGAGGAGCTGCGCGACCAGTCGGTTCTCCGGGGTTCCTGTGCTGGAGCTGCGTTTGGGACACAGTGCATCAATCTCGTCGATGAAGAGTATGCACGGTTCCTCACGAGCAGCTTCTGCGGCACGGGTAAACGCGCTCCGCAGGTTCTCCTCGCTCTCTCCGGGTCGCGACCCCACCACCACCGGGCCGCTCACCATCACCAGCGCCGCCTGCACGTCCTGCGCCACGCGGCGCACCAACTGCGTCTTTCCCACGCCTGGGGGTCCCACCAGCAAAGCGCCGCGTCCTGCCGACACCCCCACGCGCCGCGTGCTGACGGGGTACTGCAGAGGAAGCGTCACCATCTCCTTCAGCGTGGCATGGACTTCCTCCAGTCCTCCCAGAGGAACACAAGAACCTTCACGCTCCCAGTGCCGGTGTGTTGCAAGCGTCCGGACCGACACCACGTCCACGAGGGTCTCCGGCGTCACACGTCCTGCTTTATGGGAGCCTGAGTTCACGCTGTCTACCTGCAGGGAGTGGATGGGAGATCCTACATGGGAGAGGTCCACCAAATGCTTTTCATGGACATACAGTCCTGTCAGCAGCTCTGCAGCCAGAGCTCCCACCTCCTGCGCAGACATCCTGCATCGAAACTCGCCGCTGTGCACCAGCGCAGTCACGCGCAGGCGTTTCACACGGCCACAGCTAAGCACTCGGAGATGCTCTGGCCCGACACGGAGTCCGTGCAGGGAATCCGGGCGGATCTGCGCTGACGAGCAGATGGTGTCCAGCTGCAGGTAGGTGTTGCTCAGATCGGGGCGTGGCCACGCTGTACAGAGACATGACGCTCCGCCCGGCAGTGTCACGAGCACCGGGGAGCCGAGACGCAGCCCCAGGTTCTCCATCACTGTTGGGCCCAGACGACAACGCTGGCTCCCCCGGTCCGAGACCTCTGGGGGAACAACCACCAGATCCAACACCATCGCGCTGAGCACACACACACACACACACACACACACACACACACACACACACACACACTTTCAAAGTTCATGTCTCCATAACAGGCATTTATACATTTCACGCAGAACTTATTCAAACACACATGTTATTAACAATATTTAAACTGAACATATTAGCAATGTTATCATAATAAATAAATATAAATAATTTACTGACTATTTTCCTCCTATTTCAGACAGATATGTAGATAGAGACACAGAACTTTAGTTATTGTATAATGCAGGTACACAGCAGTGACATTTTAACGTTTGTGCAAATTGAAGTGTAAATAATGCAGATAAATATGCATGTGTATGTACATGATGTAATACAAATATGTAAATATGCAGTAATTAAATAATAAGTGAAAAATAGGTCAACTGTAAAGTACAACATTATAAACCTGTTATTACCATCTGCAGTGTAAAAGCTGCACTTACCGTCAGCACGTGCGTTATATTATATTGTAATTAAATATAATTTATATATCTTTACCAGTTTAGTGTGTGTGTGTGTGTGTGTGTGTGTGTGTGTGTGTGTGTGTGTGTGTGTGTGTGTATGTGTGTGTAAGAGAGAGAAATAATTCAGCATGCATATCCGCGTTTCAGACAAGCCCCGCCTTCCTTCTCTCTGATTGGCTACGAGTTCAGAAAACCCAATCAGCACGTGTCTCTTCTGTACTTCTGCCCAATCCACATATAATGAGGCGGGACATAAAACACGTGTTCACGGGCTCTAAAACGGGGATTCTCTTACAGCTAAAGAGAGAGAGAATGACCACGTGACAGACAATCGAAACACGTGGCGAACACTCCCCCTGGTGGCCGAGCTGAGTCAGTACGAGGAAGTTCGTCACATTAATTACAGTACAGTACAGTTACAGTAAATATTACATTAAAATACACCCTCTATCTGTGTACTTCACAAGTGTCTGCACTTTTCTCACTACCATTACATATTTATATAAATATACAAAAAAATAGATCTATTACAGCGTGCTTCTGAACTCGGCCAGGAGAGGGCGTTGTGGCGCCATTTTCATTGTCATAAATTGGTTTCTCGTGAAGATTTTGATGATCCTGACTTCTTTCTTGTTCATCAAAATAAACAAATATAATTATTTTCACACTTTTTGTTCATTTCTGTTGGGTTCATTGGACGTTTAGTGGTTAAAGTATTAGAATTTCAATCTGAAGGTCATGAGTTCAAATCCCTGAGACAGGCCCTTAACCCCAGAGCTTCTCAGCTGTATGAAAGAGATAAGTATAAGTCACACACTTATAGGGAATCTGCTAAATGTAAATGTAAACACAAACCCAGTACCATGGGCAGGTAGGGGGCGTGGTCTGGAGGCCAGAGCTTATATATCTGGAGTAATGCTATATTTTTCATATTGACAGGTTATTGTTTAAACAAATTAGGTATGTGTATCTGTTGTTGTTGGTGTGTGTGTGTGTGTGTGTGTATGCCCATTAGATGAGGAATGTGATGTGTAAACGCTGCAGTGAGTGGTACATTAACACTGTGACCTTAATAAGGCTTTCAAAAGCGTTACTGCTTTTTATAGAGTGCTGTATAAACACACACTGACACATACACACACACACACACACACACACACACACACACACACACACACACACACACACACACACACACACACACAAACATTTTGGCAGAGTCTCATGTTCTCAGCATGGTTCTGGTGTTTCTGCATCACACAGAAATACAACACAGTGCAATAAAACTCCAACATCACCACATCACACGCCACATCATTAACGATAACTCAAGCACTGTATACACACACATATACACACATGTACACACACACACATACAGACACACACACACACACACACACACACACACACACACACACACACACACACACACACACACACACACACACACACACACACACACACACACACACACACACACACACACACACACACACACACACCATATATATATATATATATATAATTCAACATATAATAGAGAAATTAAACATAATATATACACACACACATGTACACATTCACACAAGCACACACACACACACACACACACACACACACACACACACACACACACACACACACACATATATAATAACATAACATATAACACACACACACACACACACAAACACACACACACACACACACACACACACACACACACAAACAGGAAGTAAAGAGGTGCCCCAGTTCCTCAGTATCATTACAGAGGGATTACCCCACATGAACTGGGGCAGGAAGGTCAGGGGTCAACTCCTGGGCTGGAGGGAGTTTCATCAGATCATCACACCACTTCCAGTGAGAGAGAGAGAGAGAGAGAGAGAGAGAGAGAGAGAGAGAGAGAGAGAGAGAGAGAGAGAGAGAGAGAGAGAGAGAGAGAGAGAGAGAGAGAGAGAGAGAGAGAGTAACATCAGGCCTTGATTTGTGGGGTTCTGATGACACACATATAATAACGGTGCACAGAGAGGCCTCTCAGTGCGACACACACACACACACACACACACACACACACACACACACACACACACACACTGAGCTCCTTCTGCTCAGAGCCCAAACACATGCGAGACCGAGCAAATTGCCGCTTAGCATGCGAACCGTGAGCAGATGTGGAGAGTAATTAGAGTTGTGTACAGTATAAAGAGACAGACTCTGCCCACACACACACACACACACACACACACACACACACATCATTAACAGTCTCTTCACCTTTTCGATGTTATTCTGTTCATTATGAATCAAAATCATAAAGTATGGGAGGGGCTTCTGAAGGGGGCGGAGACAACAAACCAACAAATGATCATTAAAATTCCACTGAATCAAAAAACAACAGCTTTAAATCCACGTCGAATTATCCTGGTGTAGTAAACTCGTGGGATCAACACTCTTCTATTCGCTTCCTCATTTCATATAAATCATATAATTAGTCCAGAATCAAGATTTTAGAATAGAATAGAAGAGCCTTTATTTGTCACATAAACATTACAGCACAGTGAAATTGTTTCTTCGTTTCGAAGTTGGGGTCAGAGCGCAGGGTCAGATATTATACATCTCCCCCTGGAACATAGAGGGTTAAGGGCCTTGCACAATGACCCAAGGGCAGCAGCTTGGCGATATCGGGGTTCGAACCCTCGACCTCCTGATCTATTTACACATTCACGCTCCAACATTCTCCACACGAACATGAAAGAGTTCAAAATCAGTAAAATTGTATCATTAAAAACGAAAGAAATATGTGCATTATTTACAGAAATATAATATTACACACATGTATTTTCCACTGTCTAAGAGGACCTGCTGAAGGGTCTACACAACACTAGAACATGTAATAAAATGCAGATGTGCAGTATTTGGTGTTAAACAGCAGTGAGGTGATGACCACTGCGATGCTGCAGCACAGATCTGCACCGCAAATGCTGAAGGTCAGATAAGACAGATTCAGTCACACACACACACACACACACACACACACACACACACTGAATAAAACTCTGAACAGAGGGGAATTTGTAGGAGATCCTCGTATTGCTGGCGTTCTCAGACCTCTGGAGCCGAATGAAGTGTGATTACTCACCACATAATCAGACGGCTCGTTACTAAACAGGAGTGTATTTACTTTGCTTGATGCATTTGGAGAGATTTGTAAACACACTCTGGTTTTGGACGAGGAAGCTGTAAAGCACCGGTTCAGTGCCAGATTATTAACCAGAGGAGAGTCTGCACCGGACCCGAGCCAGACGTCCAGATGCAGAATGCTGGAGTCTTCTGAGTTAATAGAAGAAAAATGTAAGCATTGATTCTGAGCCAATTCATCACAACACGGACAAATCCGAAGTCCACAAATAACAAAAAACACAGCGACAGACCGACAAAACTACTTTTATAAAACAGGTAGAAGACGTTGAGTAAAATTCCTAAGCCAGCTCCAGGAACGTTGTGTTTAACTTCCACACACTGTAGCACCATCACGGCTGTAATATTCACAATGTTTAAGCCAGCGGGTTTTTATTGTGCGAGACTGGAACGGGTCTATGTTCTTATCGGTGTCCTTCTCTGTGCATGTGACCTTGTAGAACGGAGCAAGGTCTGAAGTTGAAAAGCATCCAAAAGATATCGTTGTACTCAGTGTAGTGTTGATTCTTGGACACAAAGTAATCCATCGCTTAATCTAGAGTTACGCTACGAGGGTGTTGGTGAGGACACTCAGGCACGTGGCCCGGGGCCCAGTGTTTCTCCCTGTAGATGAGAAGCACTTGGAGATGGAAAAATGGATTTTCACCAATCCAAAAACACATCTGAATATTGTGTCTTTATGGAGAAATGCGAGATCTTGAAGGCCAGCCAGGAGTAATAATGAGGAAACCTGCAGTACTGTGATGGGGATTTAAACGTTGGTTGATCTGAACCTGAAGAACGGGGGGATTTTGGAAATGGTGCTAATTCCTGTTCATCAAATTGGATGCCACTTGCTTTGGAGCTGTGAGTGAAGGTGCTGAGACCTTGCAAATATTTAGTGGGACATTTAATTAGATACCTGTGGAAACTGGTGCATGCCTGAGATATCTTTTGGTTTGTTGACTTAAGGTTCATTTTGCATTGAATGTGAAGATAAACGCATTTTGAGTCATAAAAGGGACGAGCGGGTGCAGGTTCTCATTACAACCAATCAAAGTGCCCCACCTGATAAAATAAAAATCATCAGATTTAAACAGGTTGAATTTGGTGAGTTGTGGTTCGGAACCACGGGACACTCCTGCTTTAGAGATTCCTGATTTAATACCTCACACGCTTCAAAACTGGCCATGGAAAAATGACTAATAACGAGAAGGAGAAACAAACGTTACAAAGTGGTAAATACCACATGGGGAATTTTACTGCTTAAGTTGAACTTTAACTAAATATCACATGAACAAGAGATTACGGGAAAAATTGTCTTGAGAAAAATGGGAAAACATTTGTGTGGTAATGAAGTGGTGATTGGAGCAGTTCGTTTAGGGAGAATTTACATTAATCACAACCAAGTACAATACACAGAACTAGAACTAGAAGTAGTGGAAGTGATGTGCACGACCCCCGCAGAGCCCTGATCTCAACATCATGGAGTGTGTGTGTGATTCCATGAAGAGACAGAAGGATGTGAGAACGTCGACATCCACAGATCTGTTTACTTCTCCAAGATGGAACAACCGACCAGCCGAGTTCCTTCATAAACACTGTGTGTAAGTGTACCAAGAAGAATTGCTGCTGTTTTGAAGGAAAAGTGTGTTCACAACAAATATTGATTTGATTTCTCTTTTCTTCATTCACTGCCTTTCGTTCACTGATCCTTCATTGAAAGTAAATAATTAACACTTACATTTTTGAAAGCATTCTTTGTTTACAGCACTTTTTCCACACCTGCCTAAAACTTTTGCACACTATTGTATATCATACACTGCGCCGTGGAGATCAATAACGTCTGAGAGGAACTGGAAGCATGCAGGGGGAAAACTTCTCCAATGGCAACGGAACCAAACTATACAGTAAATTCTTCCAATTCCAATGACATAAGTGACCACCAGGGGTTTGTGGGTAGAGGGACGCAGGTACAGTGTGGACAGGGATTCGTCATGGCACGAACCTGGTGATTCCTGAGACGATCAAAGCAGGGTGGTAGTTTCTACTGTTTCTATTGGAGATGGTTCTCAGCCTTTTGCAGGAAGGTTCAACTGCCTGTCAGATTGTGAAGGAAAGATTTCTTTTCCTTGGACACCAAACAATAGACATTCCAGTTGTGCAATGGATTAAAGGAAGTGCTTCTGGATCTGAGGCACAAAGCTGGTTCACTTTGGGGGCTGAATAACAACATGTTTGTGGCTTGGTGCCTCTGCTGTTCTTGATGTTTATGGATATGATATCAAGGCATATTTGTGGTCAGACTGATATCTATCATAGGGACCCAGAAAAAGGTCTCTTTGTTTTGTAGAGATGATTGTGAATGTGGAGGAACTGATGGTTCAGTACAATAGCAGCAGTACCCGATGTTCTGGAATAAGGACGTGAAGAAGTCCTCTGATTGAGAGACTGAGATGGATCATTAAAATGATTTATCCTGATACGTTTAGGAGTCCGAGATCATCGGTGTTAGGAGGAAGCGAGTGCGATCAGAAGAGCAGGTTCTGTACAGCTGTGAGTAGTGTGGTTTTTTTTCTCCCTGGTGTTAGGATTCCTCGCTGCCAATGACTGATAACCACCCGATGCCAAAAACAACACGCCGCCTAAGAGCTGTTATTTTCACTCGTCTAGCATCGTCTGGAGACTTTTTATTCACAGTTAACTCCACATGCTGGAGTTTTATGGCCAGATCGTGTGGAGAGCTGTCAGATCATTAACAAGCCACGGTTCCACTCGTATCATGTGATATCCGGGTTTCCCTCGTATCAGACCTCCCTATTAAGGCTTTTATTACGATTAAATATTGTAGAAAAAAGGGCACAATTTAAAAAATCATTTTTGTGAATAATATAGTAAGTGTGTATGTGTGTGTGTTTGAGATGTTTATGTGTGTGTGTGTGTTTGAGATGTTAATGATGATTCAAACCATAGCATGTTTCTAAAACAGGTCTCAGATCTCTCTCTCTCTCTCTACTCTATTGTGTATATATATATATTATATATATATATATATATATATATATATATATATATATATATGTATATATATATATATATATATATATATACACACACACACACACACACACACACACACACACACACACATCACACACACACACATATATATATATATATATATATATATATATATATATATAATTCTCCTCCCTCCCTCCCTCCCACCCTCAGTGCGTGAGTGACGCGCCGTCTGCTAGTAATTCCCCACATCAGTCTAAACCAACTCCCCTCTGTTCTCACGAAAACCCTCTCACCCCTCCACATCTGCCCCACCCTGACCCCCCGTACCATCTCCTCATCTCCTGCCCCATGCCTGACCGTACACCCCTCCTCTCTCCCTCCCCTTCCCTCCCTTGCACTGCCACACTCTCTCTCTCTCTCTCTGTCGCTCTCTCTTTTTATCTTTTATGAGTTTGTACTCTTATTTGATATTTTGTGTGCGCAATTGAATACAGAGATAATAATTCCCAGGGCACAAAGACAACAAAACCACCCCCCTCTTAACACCACTCCCCCCCTTTCCCACTTGTCCCACCTCCACCCCCCTCGTCCCAACCCTCAGGGTGTGAAATTAGACAACGGTTTCATTGTTGAGTTAAAGGACACAGTAAATTTGTCACCGTATCCCACAAGAACAGAGGCTTCCACCCAAAGATCTACATTTACAGTAATATAGAGTCATTATACAGGTGTATCGCTCTTTCCTCCTTTCTTCCTCTTTATTCACTAACTTCTACAGACTTCCATTTAAATGCTTTATTTGAGAGACTGTACATGGGCTCTTTGATACCTCCAGGCCCCTGAGTCTTTGGGTCCCATGACATCACCAACTTCCCTCCTCAGTCTCAGAAGAAGTGATGTTGTGATGTTACACAGGCGGTCCTGTAAGTACGTTTGTGAGACGTGTTACACTAAACAAACACAAAATAACTTTATTTGTTAATTAGAAGGGTATAAATGAGAAGGGTTAAGACATTTAAAACCTTTTTTTATGTTTAATTGTGAATAAACCTGTGGGTTTATGGTGTTCGCAAAGCGATGAATTTTATTTTAATTTGTATTTTACCTTTTTTAAACACATTTTTTGAAATTAAGCGTTAATTTGTGTAGCTGAAATACTTTTTGTTATTGGAGCAGAATTACATGGATTTCCTGTAAAATCATTCACCTGTAAAAATCTAAATACATTTTGGATTAAAAAAAGGTTACAAAATGACCACACACACACACACACAAACACACACACACACACAAAAACACACACACACATATATGACAACTGCTGTTTCTCCAAGAAAGAAAGTGAAGACTGTCAGCTTGACACAGTGATGGTTACAAGTTCATCCGGTCAGATGAGTGTATGTGTGTGTGGTGTGTGTGTGTGTGTGTGTGTGTGTGTGTGTGTTGGGAGGTGACCGAGCGGTGACTGCGTGTGTGTGTGTGTGTGTGTGTGTACAGGGGTGGTCTGTGATTTGGCAGAGCCGTGAGGCAGAAATTGAAACCAGGCGTGTTTTGAGTCGAGGCTCGGAGTTACTACTGTTCAGCTGTGCTTTACAGGAGTGTGTGTGTGTGTGATTTACAGGAGTGTGTGAGAAATGGAAACGTCTCACGCAACGGCTGATACACACCCCGGGGACGCACAATGGGTCTGCGTGAGAGCGCATATGTGTGTGTGTGAGAGACGGAGGGAATCAATACCAGAAGGTGTGTGACACTAAAATGCAGCGTGTGTGTGTGTGTGTGTGTGTGTTTCCCGCAGTGATGCTGATGTTTCCTACCTGCTGTTTGTGCTTGAGGTGAAATACGGCCGTCATGTCAGAGCTTCCAGATCCTCAGCAGAGGTTTTCCCGGCAGTGTCACCGCTGCCGTGTTCCCCGTCAGCTTGTTTAGTCTTGCTGTGTGTTGGGACATGCTGTGTGTGTGTGTGTGTGTGTGTTTGATGGAATTATTTTTCTGACAAAAGTAATTGTACGTAAACAGGGGCGTTTCTGCTTTTGAAATCATCTGGGATTTTGGCCAAAACATCTGGCGGTTGCGTGGAGGTCTGGAGGAATCCCTGGATATTTTTACCTTTCATCATCCCAGCATTTAGACGTCTCGAGATTGAGTCTTATGATCACACCACAACACACACACAAACACACACACACACACACACACACACACACACACACACACACACACACACAGCTGGTGATTAGTCGTTTAGAACATCAGCTGTAACAGTTTTATATTAAAGCTGTGAAACAATACCGTTTCCATAGTAACACATGTTCACATCAAGGATTTGTAATAAATATAAACGTCTGCTACGACGTGCTCACGACTACAGTTTACATCTAATCACAACACAACATAGCAGTGTAATAAATAGGGATTACATCTTGAGGATGAGGTTCCTCTCAAGTTTCTTCCTCACAACATCTCAGAGCGTTTTTTTTACAGTCACAGAGGCTCGTTCAGTGGTGTGTGTTGTGTGTACTGATCAGAAGGTCGGGGGGTTCAAGCCCTAGCATCCACAAGCTGCCAGTCTTGGGTCCTTGAGCAAGGCGCTCCAGGGGGCGCTGTATCATGGCACTTATCTGCATTATCTCTCTAAACCTTCTATGAGAGTTCCTCTTCCTCTTCCAGCTGCTCCCTGTAGGGGGCGCCACGTCTTAGAAATATAGGGCAGATCATCCTTCTCCACACCATGTCCTCTACATTTGCCTGTTTTACCCCAAACTACCTGCATGTCTTTGCTCACCACATCCATAAACCTCCTCCTCCTCCTCGTCCTTCCTCTTCTCCTCCATCCTCAGCATTCTTCTCCCTCCGACCCCATGTCCTCCCTCTCTCCTCCATCATCTCGTCTCCAAAACATCCTACATGTCCCTCTAATACACTAATTTCTAATCCTATCCATCCTCATCACTCCCAATCACCATCTCATAAAGTTCCTATGAAACGATGTGATTATTAAAAGCGCTACACAAATAAAAAATTCATTCATTCATTCATTCATTCATCTTCTACCGCTTTATCCGATGTTCACTCGGGTCACGGGGAGCCTGTGCCTATCTCAGGCGTCTATGGGCATTAAGGCAGGATACACCCTGGATGGAATGCCAACCCATCACAGGGCATACACACACACACACACACACACATTCATACACACATTCATACACTAGGGACAATTTTCCAAAGTGCCAATCAACCTACCGTGCATGTTTTTGGACCGGGGGGAAACCGGAAAACCCAGGGAAAAAAAAAACCTGATGGCACGGGAGAGAACATGCAAACTCCACACACACATGGCCGAGATGGGAATCGAACCCGGACCCTGGCGGTGTGAGGCGAACGTGCTAACCACTAAGCCACCGTGCCCTGTATATTTTAATATTTGATTTTATTTTTAATGCTCAATAATTACACTTCATTAATAATATTTATCTTAAATGTGTGTTTTATATCTAACACAATCATTTACAACCCTATAACAAACAAGTCTGCAGTATTTCACTCTACACTCTTTATAATCATTATGCACTACCATTTTAAAACTTTGTTTTTCACATAAAATGCTTCTGACGTTCTACAATGTTCTTTTTTTACGTTGTAATAAATGTAAATATTTTGTGTAATAATTTCATGTTGTTTTGCATCACAGTTACTGTGTTATAAAACAGGCGTTGTGGAATAAATAATTGTTGATATGTTTTTATGTGTGATCTTGAGTTTAATCGTAATTTTTGATTTAGTTTAAATGCTTTGTTTCATTTTAAGACAGAAAATATATTAGGATATATTAGGATATATAAGGTAAGAGGCATTCTGGTATCAGGGTTTAAGATTATTTCATTCAAATCAAGCAAAACAAAAACAAACTGTTTAATATTTAACAAGCTAGTTTCACATTTTTTCAGTTTTGCATTTGCCTTATCCAGAGCAACTTGCAACTAACCAGCTGGTGGGTAAGGGTCTTACTCAAGGGCCCACTAGTAACAGCTTGGTGTGTGTGTGTGCTACTGTGTGTGCGCGCGAGCTTTTGAATGTGTGTGTGTGTGTGTGTGTGTGGTTATTTATAACGCAGACCTGTGTTTACTCACGGCATCCCTTGAGAACACAATTATCATGGAATTTAGAAAGCAATAGCCAAACACACACACGCACACAACACACACCACACACACACACACACACACACACACACACACACACACAACCACACACACACACACACACACACGCACACACATCTGGTAAAATAGCAATAAACATGCACACACACATGTGTGTGTGTGTGTGTGTGTGTGTATGTGTATATGTATTTAATAAAGTGGGTGGGGTTTCAATGATTATGTAACATAGTGGGTGTGGTTTCAGTTATAATGTAATATAGTGGGTGGGATTTCAGTTATGGTGTAATATAGTAGTGGGTGGGGTTTCAGATATAATGTAATAAAGTGGGTCTGTTTCAGTTATGATGTAATATAGTGGGTGGGGTTTCAGTTATGATGTAATATAGTAGTGGGTGGGGTTTCAGATATAATGTAATAAAGTGGGTCTATTTCAGTTATGATGTAATATAGGGGGTGGGATTTCAGTTATGGTGTAATATAGTAGTGGGTGGGGTTTCAGATATAATGTAATAAAGTGGGTCTGTTTCAGTTATGATGTAATATAGTGGGTGGGGTTTCAGTTATGATGTAATATAGTAGTGGGTGGGGTTTCAGATATAATGTAATAAAGTGGGTCTGTTTCAGTTATGATGTAATATAGTGGGTGGGGTTTCAGTTATGATGTAATGATGATTTAATAATGATGTTGAGCAGGTGTGGTTTCAGGTGTTAAACTCCAGAAATAATATTTAATAGATGTATTAATGAGTGTTTGTGGTTTAAATAATAATAACAATAATAATAATAATAATAACAAATAATAACAATAATAATAATAATAATAATAATAACATAATTAATAATAATAATAATAATAACAATAATAAACATATAATAATAATAATAATAATAACAATAATAATATAATAATAATAATAATAATAATAATAATAATAAAACTTTTGTGATTATTCATCATCAGGAGCAATAGTGAGATCAGACCTTTATGATGTTTATGGAGTCTCCAGTCTCCATGTGTTGATGGAGGTGGTGTGTGTAGAGGAACATGGTGATGCTGGAACAGGGTTTTGGGAATCTGGAGATATGGAGTGAAACAGAATCCTCTCTTTATCGCACAGGCTTTGTGAAGTCTTTGATTCATGAGTGTTTGGTCATGGTGGCAGTTCCAGGCTCCTGAGTGTGTGTGTGTGTGTGTGTGTGTGTGTGTGTGTGTGTGTGTGTCCGAGTGAAGATCTGAAGCTCCATCAGACTGAGGATTAGATGCTCTGCTATATAAAACCTAACTATAAATATTTACTCCATTAAAGCTGAGTGCTGTCTGAAAAAGAAGCTCTCTCACTGCAGATCATGTGTGTGTGTGTGTGTGTGTGTGTGTGTGTGTGTGTGTGTATGTGCTGTGTGATGTGTGTGTATGTGTGTGTGTGTGCATGTGTGTGTGTGTGTAGGCCTGTGTATGCATGTGTGTGTGTGTGTGGTGTGTGTGTGTGTGCGTGTATATATGTGAATGTGTATGTGTTTGTGCATGTGTGTGTGTGTATGTGCTTGTGAGTGTGTGTGTGTGTGTGTGTGTGTGTGTGTGTGTGTGTGTGTGTGTGTGTGTGTGTGTGTATGTGTGTATGATGTGTGTGTGTGTGTGTGTGTGTATGTGCATGTGTGTGTGTGTGTGTGTGTGTGTGTGTGTGTATGTATGTGCGTATGTGAGTGTGTGATGTGTGTGTGTGAGTGTGTGTATGTGCATGTGTGTGTGTGTGTGTGTGTGTGTGTGTGTGGTGTGTGTGTATGTATGTGCATGTGTGTGTATGTGCTTGTGAGTGAGTGAGTGTGTGTGTGTTTAATGGTATGTATTTAATATAAGAGTTACCTGAGTGTTTGAAGTGCATTGTGTTACTGTAAATCACACTCTTTAACCAAACATGGAAAGTGACACACACACACACACACATACACACACACCCTCACACCCCCACCCTGGCTCTCTGTGAATGGCTGGAGCGTAATTGCAGCAGTGTGAGGTCAGCAGGCATTTATCAGAGTTCACTCTGCGCTCGCTAAACAGGGGAAGATGCCGACCGCTCACACACACACTCACACACACATACACACACTCCGAAACTTACACGCTCATAGGTCTCGGAACAGATGACACACAACACACACACACTCACCAGCATTTGCACTCTGTCTAGGAAGAACAGGATGCAGAGCCAAGGAGAGCAACGTAAGTTAGCGTTTATATTTCATTCTCCTGATTGTGAACGTTTATGACTTTATTTAGAGAGGAGAGAAGGATAAGAGAGACAGAGAGAGAGAGACAGACAGATAGAGAGAGAGAGAGAGAGAGAGAGACAGAGATAGACAGACAGAGAGAGAGAGAGACAGATAGATAGAGAGACAGAGAGAGACAGACAGAGAGATAGAGACAGACAGAGAGAGAGACAGAGAGAGGGAGAAAGAGAAAGAGAGAAAGACGTGTCCTTAGTTGACACCGATGCTGAATGGCTGAACAGTTTCTCCTCATCTCTCTTACTGCAGATTCAGCGTCCAGAGTATCTGAGATAACAACACACTGAGAGACGGACAGAGAGACGGAGAGAGAGACGGAGAGAGAGAGACGGAGAGAGAGAGACAGATTGGATCTTGTCTTGTCTGTTTTTCCCTGGAGGTTGAGAAGTTCTGAGACGAATCCTACACAGATCTGACTAAAGTTCTCCTGATGGAGTGATGGAGTGATGCAGTGATGGAGTGATGCAGTGACGGTTATGTGGATTATTGAGGTTTATCAGAGTGATTCAGAGCCCTTCAGAGTGACAGTCGGAGAGACGTTTAGGTCTTGTGCTTTACAGTTGGAGAGACGTGTATGGGGTTGGGAAGATGTTGTGACCAAGGTTCCTGGAGAAGATTGAAAGTGATGGAGTGACATTGGGAGTTTGTGGAGTAAGCGTGAGATCGGACAGACGTTCTCGGTGTGAGGAACGACAGAGGAGCGACAGGACATCTCCAGGACTATGCGGTGGGTGCTCTCCTCCAGCAGAGCCTTATGATGCACAGATGGATGGTGGTGTGGAAACGGCCAGACCTGCTGTGTGGACTTTACCTGCGAGTGCTGCTGTGGCTGGGCAGAGTGGGAGTGGCCTATGGAGGGGGCGTGGCCTCGACAGAACCCTCGGTTGTGTGTGACTGCTTTAAACAGGAGCGTAATTATGACTATAAGGAGGGAGGAGACGTCCGCATTCGCCGACTGTACAGTCGCACACAGTGGTTCCTCACCGTCGACGACAACGGCAATGTCAGCGGCACACAGGATCCCAACAACTGCTACAGTGAGCGCAACACACACACACACACACACACACACACACACACATGCTGTCATTTACAAACTCTTTATAGCTATATACTGTGCTTTCTACAGAACATTCAACCAGCTCAGGGTTTTATGGGTTTAGTCAACGTGTGTGTGTGAGTGTGTATGTGTATGTGTGTGTGTGTGTGAGTCCGTGTGTGGATAGAGAGATGACAGTTCTAAAGATAAACAGGTGCTGTGCTCAGACAAACATTTCACAGCCAAGTAGATTCCTAATTAAATAACAGATAGAGAGCGAGAGAGAGAAATATTAGGGTTTAAGAATGTGAGATTAGGAGGATTATAATGTAGAGATTTGGAGGATGATAGAGTAGAGATTAGCGTGAGTATAGAGTAGAGTAGAGATTAGGGGTGTTATAGTGTAGTGAATATGAATATTATGTCATAGGGATTAGAAGGATTATTGAGTAGAGATTAGGGGGATTATAATGTAGAGATTAAGAGGATTATAGAGTAGAATAGAGATTAGGGAGATTATATAGGAAAGATTAGGTTGATTATAGAGTAGAGATTAGAGGGATTATATCGTAGAGATTAATATGATTATGAGAGTATAGATTAGGGTGATTATAGAGTAGAGATTAGGGGGGATTCTACAGTAGAGATTAGGCATTATAGTGTAGAGATTAGGAGATTATAGAGTAGAGATTAGGAGATTATAGAGTAGAGATTAGAATGGAGTATATTGGTGATATTAGGGGGATTATGAAGGTGGGATTAAGGGCATTATGGAAGTAAAATTATCGATTATAAAGAGTATATATCCAGGGGATTTTGGAGTTGGAGTAGAATATTATTCTAGGATTCTAGAGTTAATTTTAGAGGGATTATAGATATGACATAATGGGATTATAGAGATAAGATTAAGGGTATTATAGATTCAGGGATTAGAGAGTTGTGATTAGAGGATTATAGAGATGAGAGAAGGGTATTGTAGATAGGAGATTAGGGGATTATAGAGATGAGATTAGAGAGGTATAGGGAGTAATACTTGGGCATGTATGAAGGATCCTGAGTCAGCTCGAGACAATGTGCAGGTAAAACTTTCTGAAAGATCTTGCTGAGGACCAGATCCTGAAGCGTAAATATACTTTCACCACCACATGTCGTATTTGGCCCTTGTTTTATTGCCCCTCCAGTGAAATGGAACGATGCTGCGGCTATGCTGACATTTAATGCAGTTGGATTATGGGATTAAAGTGTCAGATTGATGCTGAAATATTCCCTTCAGTGTAAATGTTTATCTCCTGAAAATCTGCAGCTGAGGGAGGCAGTGACTCTGAACAAGTAGGTCACATGACATCCCTGAGGTGCTGCTGCTCTCATTACAAGAGGTGTGTGTGTGTGTGTGTGTGTGTGTGTGTGTGTGTGTGTGTTTGCGTGTGTGTGGTTTGTTAGCGTGAGAGGCAGTGTGTAAGATGACACAAAGTTGAGACAATGATTTGTTATGATGGGAGTTGAAAGGAAGAGAGAAACGGATCCACCCAGATGTGCCTTACACACGCACACACACACACACACACACACACACACACACACACACACACACACACACACATACAGACACACACACACACACAGACACACACACATATACGCATACTAACACACATATAGACACACTCACACACATTTGCACACACACACACACACACACACACACACACACACACACACACACACACACACACACACACACACAGAGACTGTGTATTAAAGCCAAGTGGTTCAGTAGACACAAGTAAAAAATTACCTAATCATATTTAATAGCCAAAGGGCTCAGACGCACACACATACACATACATATACACACACACACGTGCACACACGCGCACACACACACACACACACACACATAGACACACACACATGCATACATACATACATACCTATACACACACACACACATTTGAGGTAAACAGCCATACAATCCTCTCTAATCCCAGTATAGACAGCATTACATAACTCTACGAATAATCACACAACACTACACTCCAATACACACACACTTAGCACTACATGCCATTACACAACACTACACATGATTATATGATACTAAACATCACTACACAACACTACATAACATTATAGACCACTATTCAACATTATACAACACCATTCAACACAACACACTATTAACACAACACTGCACTCTACTACAGACCACTACGCAACACAAAACACCACTACACACTATGACACCCCACTATACAACCCTAAATACCATTACACACCACTACATAGCAACATTTACGCAACATTTTAAGTCTATACATATGGAAATGTTTCCTTCCTACATTCATGTACATTCAGAATTGACAATTGTGATATATCAATAAACTATGTGTATATGACTATGAGTGTCAGGTGTGTGTATGACTGTGTGTGACTGTGTATGTGTGTGTGTGTGTGTGTGTGTGTGTGAGAATTAAACACTAGGTCAGATCTAAACACACTGACAGACTCTCAGGCTCCAAATGCTGCTTGCTTAATCCAGCACACTGCACAGGCAGCTATCTCTCTAATTGGGTTTGATGTGTGTGTGTGTGTGTGTGTGTGTGTGTGTGTGTTATAGCAATAACAACAATAACAAAACACATACACACAGAGAATTCTGCGTGCTAGATTTAACGACGCATCAGATTCGCTGAGGAACGCCGTCTCCGAATTCTTTAGATGCATTTGTTTATACGATTAATGGAAGGTATTTTCCGTGTGTGTGAGTGTGTTTGAGTGTGTGTGTGTGTGTGTGTGTGTGTGTGTGTGTGTGTATGTGTTGTGCACAAAGACTAATGCAGGTGTTGTGTTGCGTGTTGTTCTTTTATTGCTTGCAGCGTAGCGTGCAAAGAGGCCGTGTGTATGTGTGTGTGTGTGTGTGTGTGTGAGAGAGAGAGAGAGAGAGAGAGAGAGAGAGAGAGAGAGAGAGAAAGAGTGAGTGACTGTGTGTGGATGTGAAGCCCTGGAGGCCTAGTTGTAATCTGTCTCACAGATGGAGCGACGCCACGCTATGGTCCATAATGACCACACACACACACACACACACACACACACACACACACACACACACACACACACACACACACAGTGACACAGCAGATTTGTCTCAAACACACGCACTTTTTGATTTGTCCCAGACATGGAGTGATGTAACGTGCGTGTGTCTGTGTTTGTATTGCAGGTATTCTGGAGATCCGCACAGTCTCGGAGGGGGGCGTCCTGGCAATCAAAGGGGTAAAGAGTCAGTATTACGTTTCCATGAGCAGGTCTGGAATACTGCAGGGCAAGGTAAAATACACACACACACACACACACACACACACACACACACACACACACACAAAGATACAACAGCAAACTGATATTAATTAAATTAAATTTGGTGGATGTGGATGAGCAAAACAATAGAATAATCCTCTGACACTGTGTGTGTGTGTGTGTGTGTGTGTGTGTGTGTGTGCTACAGTTATAGCCAGTGTTTGTAATATATCCTGTATTTGATGTTAATGCTGTATATTGTACATTGCGTGTGTGTGTGTGTGTGTATGAAGTGAGTGTGTGATTTTGTTTGGGGTTTACACTGATGCCTGATATGTTGTGTTGGACAGAAGGAGTACAGTGACAGCTGCAACTTTAAGGAGGTGTTCCTGGAGAACTTCTACACGGCCTACATGTCGGAGAAATGGAGCAAAAGCGGGAAGGACATGTTCGTCTCTCTGGCACAGAAAGGCCGACCGCTGAGGGGCAAAAAGACTCGCAAAGAAAGTATCGCCTCACACTTCATCCCCCGAACATGCAGGGAGGACGACAGGACCCCTATCTGACCACACACACACACACACACTGCAGAACTGTCTATTTAAAATCCCTATGTTTAGTGTGTGATGTGTTCACGCTTCCTTTCACCTCCATTTAAACACTGACTGATGAAGAAACACTCACTGACACATGAAGAAATTCTTCATAAACTCTGTGTGTGTGTGTGTGTGTGTGTGTGTGTGTGTGTGTGTGTGTGTGTGTGTGTGTGTGTGTGCGAGACAAGAAATTCTACTGTATTCTGATAAACGTGTAAGCTTTTTAATGTAAGTTATCCTTTATTATTATTATTTATTATTATTATTATTATTATTATTATTATTATTATTATTAATAAATCTGACTTCCGAACTTTGGTCCGTGTCCCAAACTCCTGCATAGGAGACTTTATATAAAACACTGGGGTTTGGGACCGAGCCAAGTGCCAGTTATGTAACACTGTTATAACATGTAAAGCTGCAGCTGTGTGTGTAATGAGGCTCAGGACTGAACAGCTGGAGTGTGGTGGTGTTACAGATGTGTTATAGCTGTATTATGGCTGTGATATAGGTGTGTTATAGCTGTAATATAGCTGTGTTAAAGCTATGTTATGTTATAGCTGTATCTGTGTTTAGCTGTGTTAGCTGTAAGCCGTAATATAGCTGTGTTAAGCTGTAATATAGCTGTGTTAAAGCTAGCTGTGTTATAGCTGTAATATAGCTGTGTTATAGCTGTGTAATATAGCTTTATTATAGTGCAATATAGCTGTGTTAAAGCTATGTTAGCTGTGTATTATAGCTGTAAAATATCTGTATTATAGCTGTGTTAAAGCTATGTTATAGCCGTAATATAGCTGTGTTATAGCTGTAATATAGCTGTGTTATAGCTGCGTTATAGCTGTAATATAGCTTTATTATAGCTGCAATATAGCTGTGTTAAAGCTATGTTATAGCTGTATTATAGCTGTAAAATATCTGTGTTATAGCTGTGTTAAAGCTATGTTATAGCTGTGTTATAGCTGTAATATAGCTGTGTTATAGCTGTAATATTGCTGTAATATAGATGCTATAGCTGTGTTATAGCTGTAATATAGCTGTGTTATAGCTGTGTTATGGTGAGATGAAGCGCAGCAGGACGTTGTGTGGACGTTGTGTGTATTATGAAGCTAACAGTAACACTATGCACACTGTACAGGAGTGACTCTGTTAGTGACTCTGTGACTCGTCTACATTACCTGAAGCTTCTCTGATCGGTCGCTGATGTGTTTAATTAAAAACTCCAGGTCCGTGCCCATGGTAACGGCAAAGTGTTTTATCCCAGTGGTGTGTTCAGTGTCTCTGAGCATCTTACTGACCCTGCATCTGTTCTAAAAGTATTGATGGTTTGTTCTAATATTCTGAATAAATAAGTGGAGAGATTATAAACAGATGGATAAAGAAATGATAAACAGATGGATAAAAATAAATAAATAAATAAACAGGGCCTTAATTGTGAAGGAGTTTTACCTCTAAAGCATGTTTTACACACAAAATCATCTCCAGCAGGGGGAGCTGGGCAGATGGAGTAAGATTAAAGGTAGGGCCTGAGGATGGACAACGTTCTCCACAAGGCCAGAGAAATGTCCTCACGTGAGAAGGAAGGTGGACTCACATCCTCAGTCAGACCAGAGAGCAGATAAATGTAATAAGAACATCATCTTCAGCTGTGTAGAAAGGGGTGGAGCAATGCCCTCGTCTGGGCATAAAGGGGTGGAGCAATGCCCTCGTCTGGGCATAAAAGGGTGGAGCAATGCTGCAGGAATACACATGGATGTTCTTGGCACAGAAGAACGGTGATGCCCTCAACATGATAATTATGCATGTATAGGCGAATAATTCAATACAGTATTTTAAACACTCTAAAAGCCTCCTGTCCCTGGAAACCCCGCCCCTTTCTCCACACCTTTTCTTAACTGTAATGTCTAGTCTGGACTGGATTTCCTGGATGAGAAGAGATCTGATGGTGTCCTCACTTTTCTCTCATGCTTTGAGATCATTAATGCAAACTAAAAAGTGTGTTTTGCTGATAACATACCGATAACACACAGATAACACACAAGAACGCACAATCGTCACAATTGTTATTGAAAATAGCAAAGATTATGTAATAGTGTAGAATCTCAGGCTGAATATGAAACTTTAATAACCATTAAAAAGTCAACATGGTGAAGATTCTTACCATAGAAACTATGAAAGAGGGAAGAGTCTGTGTGTGTGTGTGTGTGTGTGTGTGTGTGTGTGTGTGTGTGTGTGCGTGTGTGTGTGTGTGTGTGAGCAGTTTTACAGTAACCATAAGGCACTCAGGGGGAAAAGCTGATACTTTAGTTATGATATGTGTCTTAAGGAGTTATTATTGGTGTGTGTGTGTGTGTAGTTCTCCTAGAATAGAAGGATGTGTGTGTGTGTGTGTGTGTGTGTGTGTGTGTGTGTGTGTGTGTGTGTGTGTGTGTGTGTGTAAACCTAGGCCCATGTCCAGCAGGAGTGCTCTTCCTCCTTCGAGCTTGGCAGGTCTGTTGGAGTTGAAAGCATGAGGCTGAAGCCCCATGAGGACTGCGTGAGACCAGAACAACTGTGCAAATGTTTCTGCTGCTACATGCCAAGTTCATAAACTCAGTAAAGAAACAAATGTTTTTATATTTTTAGAGGACCTCTCATAAATAAATCTGCCAGAACACATGTTCCTCCAATCATCTCACACTGCAGAACCACTCGCTCTGCTTGCTCTACTCATCATCTCCTGAGTTATTTACACCTCACCACTTATGAATCCCGGGTTCTGATTGGTGATTTTCAGTGGCTCATAACTGCAGGTCAGTCCTGAAACCTGCACAGAAACATGCTGGAATCAACATGTAAGCATTTATTTAAAAAAAAAAAAAAAGTCTCCAGTGGATTTATTTCATTTTTGTCAAATAAATCATGACATGCTGTAATATATTATGTGCTGGTGGTCATCTGATGTTGTATTTACCTCATTCTAAGATCTGATAAAGACCAGATGAGTTTTATTATGTAATGTAAAACCATACAATTCCACACAATTATAAATATCTATAGATTTCTATGTTATATAAGTATATAGATTTATAAAGGTATATATTTACATAGGTATATATATAGATTTATATCAGTATATATTGTATAAAAGAGGTATACATTATATATAATGATGTTGTGTATAGTGTATAGTGTATATAATATATATATATATATATATATATATATATATATATATAGGCATATGTAGATTTATGTAGTTCTATGTTGAATAGATATATGTCATATAAGAATATGATGATCTTCATATATGTTTACATATGTTAAATGTTTACAGAGGTATATTTAGATGTATCTAGTGGTACATATGGTAATTTTATGTATTGATTTCAACTTAGTTCAACGTGACTTCAGTAGGTTTTTATGTTTGTTCTTTGTCAGGGTTTATACAGAAAATATGTGTATCCCCTTCATTTTCCACACTCACACATCCTGCACTGATATCACCACTATTACACACTGATTCAGAGAGATACTAACTCATTATTACTATCTGTGTGTGTGTGTGTGTGTCTCAGACAGACATAAAAAACTTTACATTAATCTAATTTCCTGTCCAGAGACGTCTGGATGGTGCTCTGGATTTGATTTCAGTTACGCCATGTGTGTGTGTGTGTGTGTGTGTGGTGTGTGTTGTGTGTGTGTATATATATATATATATATATATATTATATATATATATATATATATATATATATATATCACAACTCTAATTCTAATCCTGGACAGAAAGAGTTTTGTTTGATCCATTAATTCATTCCCACACAGGCCTGATCCCCAGTGTGCTATGATTCATGAAGGTGTGTGTGTGTGTGTATGTGTGTGTGTGTGTGTGTGTGTGTGTGTGTGTGTGTGTGTGTGTGTGTGTGTCTGTGTGTGTGTATGTGTGTTCACATCTGGCTCAGTCAGTTTAGTGAGACGAAAAGGGAAAGCGTCGTGACCCAAACACAGCCTGAGCAAGGTGAGCGTTCCTGCCAAGTCACGCAAAGTTAGCTTAGTGGATAATGTGGAACATGTTGTGTGTAAACAGGCTGCAGGCTGCACAGTCAATTCTCAGCGCACTAATCACATCTACTGAGACTAATCAGGGTGGGGTTTTACACACACACACACACACTCACACACACTTCAGCACACACATATATATCACCACACATATTAATACATTGACACGCTCGTGTACACACACACACACATATATCACCTCACTTTACTACCTTGACACTCTCGTGTACACTCACATACACACTCAAACAGACATGCACCACACACATATGCACACACATACACACACACATCACCACACACACATGCACACACTCACACAAACACACGCACACATACACACCACACACACACACACACACACGGGCACACACACACACACACACGCATCACCACACATTGCTACGTTCACACTCTCGTGTACACTCACACTCACACACACACACACACACACACACACACACACACACACACACAAACACACACGCATATCACCACACACACACACGCATATCACCACACACATGCATGTCACCACATACACCCATGTGACCACACACACACACACACACACACACACACACACACACACACAAACACGTCACCACACACACACACACACACACACACACCTCACAACACACATACCACCACACTAACCGCCACTAACGCCATCTCAGGTCTCACACACACACACACACACACACATCAGCACACATATTACTATATTCACACTCTCGTGTACACACACACACACGCGCACACGCAAACACACAGAGATACACACATCACTTCACATGTTACACTTGCATACACTCACACTTACACAAACACACACACACACAAACACTCTCTTTGCACAGTGTGTGTAGATAAACACAAACACAATCAGTGCAGACAGACTGTGGGGCTCCAGTGATGTGGCTCCTGTTTCACTCAGAGCTTCAGGAATCTCAAACAAATACTTAACCTCCAACACGGAACCACAAACATGCTGGAGACACGCCGACACACTGTCTGTGTGTCTCTGTGTGTGTGTCTGTGTGAATGTGTGTGTTTGTGTGTGAGGGTGTGTATGAATGTGAGTGTGTGTATGAGAGTGTGTGTGTATGAATGTGATTGTGTGTGTATGAGTGTGTGTGTGTATAAATGTGAGTGTGTTTGTTGTGTTTGTGTGTGTATGAATGTGAGTATGTGTGTGTGTGTGTGTGTGTGTGTGTGTGTATTGAATGAGCTGAATATTTGATGTGAAGAACAGAAGGAGATTTTGTGTGTTTCCGTGTCAATAGTATTTCCATTGCGTGTTTAAGTTTGCACGCTAGATTATTACACACACACCCACACACACACAAGATTTTTAGTTTAGGATGTGTGTAAAAAGGGACACAAACAGTTGACTCCATCTGGCCCTGAGTGTTTATATTCCTGACTGTATTCCCTGTAGCGTGCTCATGGTAGTGTGTGTGTGTGTGTGTGTGTGTTGTGTGTGTGTGTGTGTGTGTGTGTGTGTGTGTGTGTGTGAGTGTATGAGTGTGTGTTTATTGGGGCTATAGAGGAAGTCAGAAGAAGTTGTAGCTCTGATAAAGGGAGTGTGTGAGTCTGTATGAGTGAGTGAGTGAGAGAGTGTGTGTGTGTGTGTGTGTGTGAGTGTGAGTATAAATGTGTGTGTGTTTGTGTGTGTATATGGTTGTGTGTGTGCATGTTTGTGTGTATACATGCTTGTGTGTGTGTGTGTGTGTGCGCATATGAGTGTGTGCGTGTTTGTGTACATGTTTGTGTATGTGCATGTGCATGTTTGTGTGTGTTTGTGTGTGTGTGTGTGTGTGTACATGTTTGTGTAATGTGCATGTGCATGTGTATGTGTGTTTGTGTGTGTGTGTGTACATGTTTGTGTTTGTGTGTTTGTGTGTGTAACATGGTTGTTGTGTGTGCTTGTGTGTGTGTGTGCATGTGTGTGTGTACATGTTTGTGTGCTTATGTGTGTGTGTGTGTGTGTGTACATGGTGTGTTTGTGTGTGTGTGTGTGTGTATGTGTGTGTGTGTACATGTGTGTTGTGTGTGTACATGTGTGTGTGTGTGTGTGTGTGTGTACATGTGTGTGTGCATGTGTGTGTGTGTGACATGTGTGTACATGTTTGTGTGTGTGTGCATATGTGTGTACATGTTTGTGTCTGTGTGTGCATGTGTGTGCATGTGTGTGTGTGTGTGTGCGCATGTGTGTGTGTACATCTTGTGTGTGTGTGTGTGTGTGTATGTGTGTGTTTGAATCATTTCTGCTCCTTTGTAAAACAGTGATCATGAAGATGAAATAATGATGAGTTGTTCTGAAAACACTGTGTCCTTCAAGAGAAGGTTAAGAAGAACAAGGCAGACTCTCATCACTCTCAACACCTGCTGCAGTTCTGAGTAGAGCTCCACCTCAAAGCCTCCTCAGACCTTTCTTCTTCTGCCAAGAGTCCATAAAACATCAGCCATAAAACAATACAAGGCCATCGTAGCGTTAAATCTGAACAAACACACACACACACACACACACACACACACACACACACATAGTCGTGCATGTTTTTACTGCAAGTATTATTATGAGTGTTGTATAAAGATTTATAGGATCAGTAATGTCAGTCCTGAACTTTATTACAGATGATAGAGTCCGTTACAGCAGGGATCACCAACTTTTTGTAACTGAAGCTACTACATGGACACCGAGTCATATAAAGGGCTACCAGTTTGAAATACTCCCTGAAATAACAAATTTACCTTTGTTATATATATGATTATTATTATTATTATTATATTTAAGATACTCGTTTATCTATGTGAATACACTTGTGTTTTTTGACAGTGACTATCAACAGAATTAACTCATTTTACATTATAGACGATCTCACTGATGAGTTGTGCACTTTTTATAGCAAGCCTGAGAGCTACTCAAGTGCTCCTTGGGGGCTACCTGGTGCCACGGGCACCACGTTGGTGACCCCTGGTCTACAGCTTTCACCAAGATCCATCTCCTCCATGATCTCCTACACATTATATACATGATCTTCTACAACCTTCTCCATGATCTCCTACACATTATATACATTATCTACATGATCTTCTACAACCTTCTCCATGATCTCCTACACATTATATACATGATCTTCTGCAATATTCTCCATGATCTCCTACACATTATATACATGATCTACATGATCTTCTACAACCTTCTCCATGATCTCCTAAACATTATATACATGATCTTCTGCAATATTCTCCATGATCTCCTACACATTATATACATGATCTATATGATCTTCTACAACCTTCTCCATGATCTCCTACACATTATATACATGATCTAAATGATCTTCTACAACCTTCTCCATGACCTTCTACACATTATATACATGATCTACATGATCTTCTACAACCTTCTCCATGATCTCCTACACATTTTATACATGATCTTCTACAACCTTCTCCATGATCTACATGATCTTCTACAACCTTCTCCATGATCTCCTCATTATATACATGACCTTCTCATGATCTCCTACACATTATATACATGATCTTCTACAACCTTCTCCATGATCTACACATTTTATACATGATCTATATGATCTTCTACAACCTTCTCCATGATCTCCTACACATTTTATACATGATCTCCTACACCTTCTCCATGATCTATACATCTTCTACAACCTTCTCCATGATCTACACATTTTATACATGATCTATATGATCTTCTACAACCTTCTCCATGATCTCCTACACATTTTATACATGATCTACTACAACCTTCTCCATGATCTACATGATCTTCTACAACCTTCTCCATGGTCTACACATTTTATACATGATCTTCTACAACCTTCTCCATGATCTCCTACACATTTACATATACATGATCTTCTGCAATATTCTCCATGATCTCCTACACATTTTATAAATGATCTTCTACAACCTTTTCTCCAAACATCTACATGACATCTTACAGATGGTCTGCTACATCACGTCTCCATGATGTTATACACAATCTTCTCCACATCTCCAAAAGGAATAATCTTATACATGATCTTATGAATGATTTCCTCCACGTCTTCCTCTGATTCTTCTACATGATTTTCTACGTGAGCGTCTACAGTAGATTTAGAAATCTGTTATTGCTGGAGGGAAATTATTGTGTAAGAGCAGCAGCAGCTTACACATACATCTATATCTATATTATATCTATTTATAACATCTCTCTTTCTATTACGTATGATCAATATGGAAATCAAAACACACACAGGATCATTAAACACACACACACACACACACACACACACACACACACACACACAGGCCTTTGGTGTATTGTTTAGTGTATGTTAGAGATATAGAGCTCAGGGCTCCATGTGTTAGTGATGAAAACATCTGCACGCTATTCTGTTCCTTCATTTACTGTGTGTGTGAGACGAACGAGGTCACGTCAACACCTCACCCTGCTCTCAACTTGAGTACTGTGTGTAGGATGGGGGTGTGTGTGTGTGTGTGTGGATGTGTTGTGTGTGTGTGTGTGTGTGTGTGTGTGTGTGTGTGTGCTGTGTGTATGTGTGTAAGAGGTGGAGGTGAGTTGTGTGTGTGTGTGTGTGTGTGTGTGGTATGGTGTGTGTGTATTACTCAGTGAGTGTGTGTGTGTGTGTGTGTGTGAGTGTGTGTTACTGAGTGTATGTGTGTGTGTGTGTGTGTAAGTGGTGGAGGTCTTCGTGTGTGTAAGAGGTGGAGGTGAGTTTGTGTGTGTGTGTGTGTATGTGTGTGTATTAGTCAGAGAGTGTGTGTGTGTCGTGTGTTACTGAGTGAGTGTGTGTGTGTGTGTGTGATGTGTTGTTGTATTTTGCTAATTGT
>JACRUU010000019.1:21961506-21966506 GCA_030449085.1 Kryptopterus vitreolus
GGTGGGGTCTGGGTGATGTAACGATGAGGTGGTGGGGTCTGGGTGATGTAACGATGAGGACGCAAAGCACTGAGTGATATAACGATGAGGCGGTGGGGTCTGGGTGATGTAACGATGAGGTGGTGGGGTAACGATGTGGTGGTGGGGTCTGGGTGATGTAAAGATGGGGTGGTGGGGTCTGGGTGATGTAACGATGAGGTGGTGGGGTCTGGGTGATCTGGGTGATGATATAACGATGGGGTGTTGGGGTCTGGGTGATGTAATGATGAGGACGCAAAGCACTGAGTGATATAACGATGAGGCGGTGGGGTCTGGGTGATGTAACGATGAGGTGGTGGGGTCTGGGTGATGTAACAATGAGGACGCAGAGCACTAAGTGATATAACGATGAGGAGATAACTGAGTGATGTAAGGATGGCACGGATCACTGGGTGATGAGATAGGAGGTGGAGTCTGAGTGATGTACTTTATTAGAGTGATATTAAGTGTCTCTAGTTAATGTTGAAGGAGTCTCTGATTTTCGCCTGCAGACTGTCGCAGGTTTTCTTGGCGTCTCCCAGCAGCATGGCCGTGTTGGGTTTGTAGAAGATGGGATTATCCACGGCAGCGTAACCCACCCCTAATGTCCGCTTCATCACGATCACCTGAACACGCACACACACACACACACACACACACACACACAGAAATAATAGTGTTGTAGAGACAGTTGCAGGTGGTGTGTATGTAGTTCATGAAGACTTGATAATGGTGTAACTTGTGTCTGGAGTGAATAACGTCTGTATTTTTCATGTGGTGTTTGTGAGATGAACTCTGAAACCAGCATGAAGATGATATCATCATGTAGAATTAGGGGAACGTGTGAGATCTCTGACCTGTTTCGACTTCCACACTTCCAGCACGGGCATCCCGGCGATGATGGAGTTCGGATCCTCTTGAGCTGCCGAGTTCACCGTGTCGTTGGCACCGATCACGAGCGCCAAATCAGTCTCTGAAACACACACACACACGGGGTGGGGGGTCTTTAAAGCAATCCAGGCTGTGCATGATTATCAGCTGTGTGTACACTGTTGCTCCAAAACATTGCATGTCTGTACACAATTAAAGGATGAAAATGAATCTTTACAAATCCTACACACACAAAGTAAAGGTTTCTGAGAACCCACCTAGTGTCATATCTGAGCTCTGACTCGAGGCTGTGACTCAAAGTTGAGTCACACGTAATAATTAATAATAAACGTATTATTGAATTATGAAGTAAGTAATTAAGAATGTAATGGAAATGCAGAATCGCCGCAAACTTCATTTATCAACAAAGGGGAAAAACATAGCTAGTGGGGAAAATTGGCACAGGGCCAAGCGAGCATTTTTACAACAATAACTACAGATTGTGAAAAGTTTCTGAGGGGGCGTGGCCTGGTACCTGCACTGTAACCTGGTGCTTTCGACTCCTGCTGTAAATAATCTCTTAAAGACATGAACTTCACTCAGATGATGTAAATTCCGACAGAGGGAAAGTCCCCGCGGTGCTTCCTTACTGTATTTCTACACTGTAACTGGTGAAGAGTGAAGATGAGCTTTCCGTGTGTAAATAAATTGTGCTTCGCGTTCCTGTGTGTCAGAAGCGGATTTCCTCCTCGTGAATCAGTGACACTGAATCATTTTACATCTGCTGTTTCATATTAAGTACTGAAAGTGACACGCGGAGACGATACACGTTTCTGCTTTTTCATATGAATCACTCACACACACACACACACAGTGTGATGGAACTGTAATGACCATTTGGTGTTGAGGATGAAGTTCTGCTTAGAGTCTGCTTCCTCACAAGGTTTCTCCTTCATGAAGTTTTTTCCTTCAGCACTGCATCCGTCATTACAGATACAATTATAAAGAACAAACTTATAGACAATAAACTTTACATCTTTGTAAGCTACTTATCTCTGTAAATAGTGCTTGAAGACAAAGCTCTACAAAAAGAACTACAGCATAAATGTCGTTCGTTACACTTCAGAAGTGTGTATGAGATTCTGAATAAGTTCCCCGAGACTCTTTTTCAATTCTCTGTAGTTTTATGTATAAAACTGGAATCAATTTATGAAAGTAAAATTATTTTAGAATTTTTAAAACATTACATTATTTTATTTATTTAGTGGGGGACGGTGGCTTAGTGGTTAGCACGTTCGCCTCACACCGCCAGGGTTCGGGTTCGATTCCCATCTCGACCATGTGTGTGTGGAGTTTTGCATGTTCTCCCCGTGCCTCAGGGGGTTTTTCTCCGGGTTCTCCGGTTTCCCCCCGGTCCAAAAACATGCACGGTAGGTTGATTGGCACCTTGGAAAATTGTCCCTAGTGTATGAATGTGTGTGTGTGTGTGCCCTGCGACACTCTGGATTCCAATCCAGAGTGTATCCTGCATTAATGCCCACAGACGCATGAGATAGGCACAGGCTCCCCGTGACCCGAGGGAAGATCGGATAAAGCGGTAGAAGATGAATTAATTTATTAATTTTTACAGTGAAGATGCTCTCAAAGCATCTTTGTAGAGTTAAAGAGGTTATGGAGGTGAAACGTAGACGTCTTATCTGTAATGAGGGATGCGGTGGTGACTGTGATGAAGGAAAAACTCCCAGAGACATCGTTAGGAAGGAACCTTGAGAAGAACCAGACTAAGCAGTGCCTCATTTGAGAATGAATCAAATCGAAACGACTCCTTCTGGATCAGATGGTTCACAAATCACTGTCTGGCTATATCACATGAACGAGTGTGTGCTTGGTACTGGTACTGGTTAATGTCAGAATGTAGTTCTACGATCTCTGGTTGTGGTGTGTGTATGTGTGTGTGTGTGTGTTGAACCTCACCAGGGAAATCCTCATTAATCTCGTCCATTTCCAGAACAACATCATAAGGAACTCCAGCTTCGGCCAGTAGAACGTTCAGCTGTCCTGGCATGCGTCCTGCCACTGGGTGAATCCCAAACCTGAAGTCACAGTTATTGGAAATGTTTCCATTCCATTATTAAATCAGGCTGATTTCATTATCACTCTATTTATCTCATCAGATCATAACAAATCAGGATGAGACGTCACAGAGCAGATGGAGATGCTTATGGAGTAACATCAGGGGGAGTGAATGCCACCTCCAGATGAAGGACATTGTGCACTTTGTGTGTAATTGTTTCACAACATCGTGTATGGTTGGGAAACTCATCTGAAGTATAGAAGGGGGAAAAAAACGCTTCATTAAGATCTTCCTTTTAAAATTCCCATTTTGCCACAAACAAACAAATTCTGTCTTTTACATTTGCGGCATTTTGCAGACGCCCTTATCCAGAGCGACTTACAACTGAGCAATTGAGGGTTAAGGGCCTTGCTCAAGGGCCCACTAGTGGCAGCTTGGTGGTGGTGGGGTTTGAACCCGTGATCTTCCGGTCCAGAGTCCAACACCTTAACCACTGGGCTACAACCACCTCCCTTTTCATATCAGTGTATCCGGAAAATACGACCTATTCACTTTTACTGCTCTGGAATTCCTCAGCATCCGTCTGCAAACAACATCCATCCGCAACTTCCTGATTCTCACTCAACTCTCTGCAGAAAACCTCCACCAATAGACACCACCAAAACGCACTTCACACCACCTCGTACCCTTTGCTCCACCACGTTTACTCCACAATTACCCACACTGTTCTACACTTCTCCACCCTGATCCACACTTCCCCACCCTGCTCTACACCTCTCCACCCTGCTCTGCACTTCTCCACCATGTTCTCCACCTCTCCACCCTGCTCCACACTTCCCCACCCTGCTCTACACCTCTCCACCCTGCTCTGCACTTCTCCACCATGTTCTCCACCCTGCTCCACACTTCTCCACCCAGCTCTATACTTCTCCACCCTGCTGTATACTTCTTCACCCTGTTATACACTTCCCTACCCTGCTCTACACTTCTCCACCCTTCTCTACACTTCTCCTCCACTGCTCTTCACTTCTCCACCCTGCTCTACATTTCTCCACCCTGATCTACACTTGTCCACCCTGCTCTACACTTCCCGACACTGCTGTACACTTCTCCACACTGATCTACACTTGTCCACCCTGCTCTACACTTCCCCACACTGCTCTACACTTCCCCACACTCTACACTTCCCCACACTGCTATACACTTCTCCACCCTGATCTACACTTCTCCACCCTTCTCTACAATTCTCCACCCTGCTTTATACTTCTCCACCCTGTTCTCCATTTCTCCACCCTGCTTCTGAGCGCCATCCTATTTCTTTCCAACCTGTATCAAAATGCTCCAAACTTCTCCACCCTGCTCCATGTTTCTCCACCCTGGACTTCACCTTACAGGTCTGAGATGAGTTCTGTCTCTTGGCTGACGTAGATAAACATGAATAAACACATGGCTCCAAATGCAAGATTTATGTACTGGAATATCTGAACCATGATGTCACGCTGATGGTAATAATGAAGAACACTGCAGAGGATCTCAGAGTGTATACACACACACACAGGTCCATGGGAGCGTCGCAGTGCCTGGTTCCTACTCGTGCGTGTATGTGTGTGTTTTTCACTGCCTGATATCAGACCCAGATGTGTGTGTGTGTGTGTGTGCGCACGCTTTAATAGGATGAATCTACAGCACTTATCCTTTACTGCAATAAGACTGAGAGACAGACCAAGAGTCTGTGTATATTAAACTTGAGGGATGGGTGTGTGTGTGTGTGTGTGTGTGTGTGTGTGTGTGTTGTACCTGACAGTCTTGCCCTGCTCTCTCAGCATCTTTACCATGTCAGCGATGGGATACTGAGCCTTCGCTGCACACACAGACCCCACCCCTAAAATACACACACACACACACACACACATACCTGTCACCTCACTGTTGTTTCAGGACTCGTTGTCTGTCTGCCTGTGTGTCTGTGAGAGACCATGGTCTGTTACTGTCAGATGTGTGTGTGTGTGTGTGTAGGGAACTCCGTTTGATTGGACTC
>JACRUU010000019.1:21971506-21991506 GCA_030449085.1 Kryptopterus vitreolus
CAGGGTCCGGGTTGGATTCCCGTCTCGGCCATGTGTGTGTGGAGTTTGCATGTTCTCCCTGTGCCTCAGGGGGGGGTGGGGGTTTTTCTCAGGGTTCTCCGGTTTTCCTCCCCCGGTCCAAAAACATGCACGGTAGGTTGATTGGCACCTTGGAAAATTGTCCCTAGTGTATGAATGTGTGTGTGTGTGTGTGTGTGTGTGTGTGTGTGTGTGTGTTTGTCCTGCGATGAGTTGGCATTCCATCCAGGGTGTATCCTGCCTTAATGCCCATAGACGCCTGAGATAGTCACAGGCTCCCCGTGACCCGAGTCAAGATCCCCCACTTGGGGAATAAATTGAGTATTAAAAAAACACTTTTCTGCTTTATATCTGCTTTATATTCACTTCCTGTTAATGTTCTGGTCTCACTCAGGGTTTGTTGTGTGTCTTTCACACACAACTTCAAAAAAAAATTCCCACTCACCTGGTGTCAAAACCTCTCACTATGGCTCCCATTGATTTGGCGGCTCCTGCAGCAGCTAGACCAGCGACTCCACCCCCAATCACCAGCACCTACACACACACACACACACACACACACACACACAGCCAAAATATACAATGCAAAGTATAAAAGAAAATACGGTTATTTGTGTGTCCAGTGTGGGCATCTGTGTGTGTGTGCGTGTGTGTGTGTGAGATGCTGTACCTTTGCAGGAGGAACCTTCCCTGCTGCTGTAATCTGACCAGTGAAAAATCTACCAAAATGGTTTGCAGCGAGGACCACAGCTTTATACCTGTACACACACACACACACACACACACAGAAATGTCGATGTACCTGTGAAGTTGCACAAGTAACACAGTAGATTTCCTGTAGATGTTTCCTTACCCAGCGATGTTGGCCATAGAGCTGAGGGCATCATAGCCCTGTGCGATGGTGACGCGTGGTACCTGGTCCATGGCGAGGACGGTGCTGCGACGCTGCGCCAGTCTCTCCATCAGCTCTGCGTTCTGCGCTGGGTAAATAAAACTCACCAGCGTGTTTCCTTCCTTCAGCAGCTCTGCCTCATGGAGGCCCAGGCTGTCATTAAACACTGGCCCTCGTACCTACAACCACAACAACACAGTCACTCTCCAGAAATGTACCCCAATCACACATGGATCCTACGAGCTGAGGTGGGCCCTCACTTTGAGCACCAGATCCGAGTTAAACGCTCCCGTGGTGTTGGTGATTGAGGCGCCTGCAGCTTGGTACTGTTGGTCAGAGAATTTCGCCTCTCGGCCGGCTCCTTCCTCCACCGTCACCTGGAAACCCTGCTTCACCAGCGCCTCGACGCCCGCGGGGGAAACAGCGACACGCCGCTCATTCTTTACGATTTCTTTGGGAACTCCCACCAACACGTCCTTATAAGGAACACCTGCACCAGAAACACAGATATACAGTGGGTGTTATACAGGGACGTTCACAGGCTGAGGCAGGAACCAAGACAGCAAATGATGATTACTACCCACTACACCTATTCCTGCCCCGATACTCCATCACTACACCTATTCCTACACCAATACTCCATCACTACACCTATTCCTGCCCCAATACTCCATCACTACACCTATTACTACCCCAATACTCCATCACTACACCTATTCCTGCCCCAATACTCCATCACTACACCTATTCCTGCCCCAATACTCCATCACTACACCTATTCCTATATTCCTGCCCCAATACTCCATCACTACACCTATTCCTACCCCAATACTCCATCACTACACCTATTCCTGCCCCGATACTCCATCACTACACCTATTCCTACACCAATACTCCATCACTACACCTATTCCTACACCAATACTCCATCACTACACCTATTCCTACACCAATACTCCATCACTACACCTATTCCTACACCAATACTCCATCACTACAAAACCTTTTCCTGCCCCAATACTCCATCCCTATACTCCATCACTACACCTATTCCTGCCCTCCTGCCCCAATACTCCATCACTACACCGTATTCCTACACCAATACTCCATCACTACACCTATTCCTGTCCCAATACTCCATCACTACACCTATTCCTACACCAATACTCCATCACTACACCTATTCCTACCCCAATACTCCATCACTACACCTATTCCTGCCCCAATACTCCATCACTACACCTATTACTACTAGACCTATCTCACTACCTCCCCCAATACTCCATCACTACACCTATTCCTGACCCCAATACTCCATCACTACACCTATTCCTACCCCAATACTCCATCACAGCGGTGCGCACCTATTCCTGCCCCAATACTCCATCACTACACCTATTCCTGCACCAATACTCCATCACTACACCTATTCCTAAGGCCCTCAATACTCCATCACTAACTACAGACTCCTATTCCTTCCGCACCAATACTCCATCACTACACCTATTCCTGCGCCTATACTCCATCACTACACCTATTCCTGCGCCTATACTCCATCACTACACCTATTCCTACACCAATACTCCATCACTACACCTATTCCTACCACCAATACTCCATCACTACACCTATACACCAATACATCCTACCCCAATATTCCTGCCCGATACGATATTCCATCACTACACCTATTCCTACCCCAATACTCCATCACTACACCTATTCCTGCCCCAATACTCCATCACTACACTAATACTATACACCTATTCCTACACCCCAATACTCCATCACTACACCTATTCCTGTTCCTTCAACCATACCTCATCACTACAACCTTTACCCACCAATACTCCATCACTACACCTATTCCTACCACCAATACTCCATCACTACACCTATTCCTGCCCCAATACTCCATCACTACACCTATTCCTACCCCAATACTCCATCACTACACCTATTCCTACCCCAATACTCCATCACTACACCTATTACTACCCCAATACTCCATCACTACACCTATTCCTACCCCAATACTCCATCACTACACCTATTATTCCTGCCCCAATACTCCATCACTACACCTATTCCTACACCAATGCTACAACCCTATTCCTACCCTCCTACCCCCCAATACTCCATCACTACACCTATTCCTACCCCAATACTCCATCACTACACCTATTACTACATCACTACCTCTCCCTACCTATCCTACCTACTCCCTCCCCCACTACCCCAATACTCCATCACTACACCTATTCCTGCGCCTATACTCCATCACTACACCTATTCCTGCGCCTATACTCCATCACTACACCTATTCCTGCCCCAATACTCCATCACTACACCTATTCCTGCCCCAATACTCCATCACTACACCTATTCCTACCCCAATACTCCATCACTACACCTATTCCTACCCCAATACTCCATCACTACACCTATTCCTATTCCACCAATACTCCATCACTACACCTATTCCTACAATACTCCCCAATACTCCATCACTACACCTATTCCTACCCCAATACTCCATCACTACACCTATTCCTACCCCAATACTCCATCACTACACCTATTCCTACTCCCAATACTCATCATCACTACACCTATTCCTATTCCTGCCCCAATACTCCATCACTACACCTATTCCTACCCCAATACTCCATCACTACACCTATTCCTACCCCAATACTCCATCACTACACCTATTCCTACCCCAATACTCCATCACTACACCTATTCCTGCCCCAATACTCATCACTAACCTATTCCTACACCAATACTCCATCCTACACCTATTCCTGCCCAATACTCCATCACTACACCTATTCCTTCCTTCCCCTACTCCATCACAACTACTCCCATCATCACTACACCATCACTACACGCCTACTCCATCACTACACGTATTCCTACCGCAATATACATCGCTACACCTATTCCTACCCCAATACTCCATCAGTACACCTATTCCTACCCCAATACTCCATCGCTACACCTATTACTCATCCAATACGCCATCACTACACCATTTCCTACATCACTTCCTACCCCCAATACTCCATACCTCATCATCCACATTCCTATTCCTGCACCAATACTCCATCACTACACCTATTCCTACCCCAATACTCCATCACTACACCTATTACTCATCCAATACTCCATCACTACACCTATTCCTCATCCAATACTCCATCACTACACCTATTCCTGCCCCTATACTCCATCACCACCTATTCCTGCGCCTATACTCCATCACTACACCTATTCCTGCGCCTATACTCCATCACTACACCTATTCCTGCGCCTATACTCCATCACTACACCTATTCCTGCGCCTATACTCCATCACTACACCTATTCCTGCGCCTATACTCCATCACTACACCTATTCCTGCGCCTATACTCCATCACTACACCTATTCCTGCGCCTATACTTCAACACTACACCTTTTCCAGCCCCGATACTCCATCACTACATCTTTTCTTGATCCAATATTGTTTCTGCCTCAATCATTCATATCTATTCCTCTATCATCGACACATGCCTGCCTAAATACTCACTGATTCACTGATCCTTTTGCTGTTATTATATTACCCCTCCCCCACCTCCAGTACTCCTCTATAGTCAAGGCACTGAGTCTGGACTCGAGTCACTTAAAGGAGGCGGCAGAACCCGAGGCAGATCATGCTCCTGGCACGGCTCTGCCTGACGAGCTCAGCTTTCACATTTCTCCCCATAACCAACATGGCCGCCTCCAATGACACCAGGACATTATTAGAAGCTGATTGGCTGAAATCCAGAACGTTGGCCTGATCCGCCTCAGTGTTTAACTCCGAAATAACACTCACAACAACACACACAACTCTCAAAACGAAAATCTCTCACACACTCACACACACACACACACATGTACACACTAGTTTATTGGGGAATAGTCACAGCTGTATAAGTGTGTTACGGTCACCTTTATTTGACCTCTGTTTACTCTCCACTGATGACATTTCATTTTCCACAAAAGTCACAAAAATGTATTACAGGAATGTACATTTTTTCGGCTTTATTTACACTTTCAAATAATTCTACAGCAAATTAAAGAACAAAACATATTGTGTGTGTGTGTGTGTGTGTGTGTGTGTGTGTGTGTGTGTGTGTGTGCGTGCGTGTGTGTGAGTGACATGCTCTTTTCTTACCTTTACCTGCATGTTGATTCCAGAGTGCTGGAATGTTGTGGAAACGTCTGACTGAGACGCCACACACACACCTCAACATGGACATGATCCACACACTCGTCTCTCTCTCTCACACACACACACACACACACACACACACACACACTCGACACACACACTCCTGACACACTTTTCACACTCTGCACCGTCCCTAGGGGTCTGTTCTTCAAGCTCCAGTGCTCATGGTCTTCTCACAGAGGAACAGAAACACTCTCCCTTTTTCTATTCCTGTGTGTGTGTGTGTGTGTGTGTGTATTGGGAAAAGGCTTAGTGACATTAGGAGAGATCATGGTCGGACAGCCAACTCTCTCTCTCTCTCTCTCACTCACTCACTCACACACACACACACACACTCCTAAGATGGAACGAATGCCTATAAATCTTGGACTGGACATGTTCAGGTGTTTATAAACCCCAGCAGTGATCTCTTGCTGAACCACCTGTGGAAGCACTGATCAGAGCTGCTCATAATAAGCTCATGCAGTTACCTCATGAACATGATCTCTGCAGGAAACTGCTTTAGAAACAGAAACCCATCACCCATCAAACAATCCATAACATCTACAGTCACATCTACGAGGCGGTGCCAAAAGGTTTTGCGATTAGTTTTGTAATGCACCAGCAGATGGCAGCACAAGGCTGCTTGCAAAGTCACACGAAGCACCGACCTTCATCAGTGTGCAATAAAACATCATTCTATCTACATCAGCTGGTGCCGTTCTGACCATGTGCCTTCCCTCACCTGTGATTTCATCACCAAGAGTTTGAGGTGATTTTCCAAGTTGTTCAAGGGGTTTTTCGAGAGCAGAAAAAACATCACTGGAAGAAGACTAGAGATACGGAAGTTCTTTTTGACCTGAAAATGTCAAAACAACACAGCATCTTGTTCATGATGAGCATCGGGGAACATTCCACAACATTGGATCTATTGAGTGATATGGAACAGTTCAGATGATCCTCATATGGGATTTTATATGTGCATTGTCTCCAGGAGCAGGAGATACACCACGTTGGAGTCTACCAACAACATGCTGTGTTTCGAGCTGTCCTTCATATGGAAGATCATGATGAAAATCGGGTTTTACCCTGAGCCAAGCAACAGTCTTCAGAAATATCCATAATTTCAGCACCATCATAGTTGAGGTTCAGCTTTTATGTGCAGACCTGTTGGTGTAAACTGTGGTACTGAGAGCATTGTAAAAACTGCAGCAGGCCTTTATAGCAATGTGGGGCTTCATGAGAATGTCATAGCAATCAAGTGGAACTGCTGATGGTGTCCCTCTGTGCAGCACGATCTGATCTTTAAAACATGGAACAACTGATTGAGTGAAATGAGAAACACATCACCCCTGGATATGTGGCTGCTTGTCCTGGGCAGGAAGACAAAGCTCTTCTGTGTAGTTGTCCGGGAACAGAGTGTTAGTCTTTATCTTAACTCTAAACAATAAGATGAACTCAGTGAGAACTAATCCAGATGATCATCTGCTAACAATTAATACCGCAAACACAAACAAAAACTCTTTGGTATTTAGAAGATATCTGGCCATCAATTCTAACCAAAAGACCTTCAAGACTTTATTTGTTATCTAAATTTAGACTAATATCGCAATGAGGGTGGGGTGTATCTTAGTGAGGGAGGGGTGTATCTCAGTGAGGGAGGGAGTATCTCAGTGGGGGAGGGTGTATCTCAGTGGGGGAGGGGTGTATCTCGGAGGGTGTATCTCAGTGGGGGAGTGGGGGGGTGTATCTCAGTGAGGGAGGGGTGTATCTCAGTGGGGGAGGGAGTATCTCAGTGAGGGAGGGGTGTATCTCAGTGGGGGATGGAGTATCTCAGTGGGGGGGTGTATCTCAGGGGGGAGTGGGGAGGGGGGTCAGTATCTCAGTGGGAGGGGTGTATCTCAGTGTATCTCAGGGAGGGGTGTATCTCAGTGAGGGAGGGGTGTATCTCAGTGTATCTCAGGGAGGGGTGTATCTCAGTGGGGGAGGGTGTATCTCAGGAGGGGGGGTGGGAGGGGTATCTCAGTGTGGGAGTGGGGGAGGGGGGGTATCTCAGGAGGCTGGGGGTGTATCAGTGGGGGAGAGGTGTGTCAGTGGGGGAGGGGTGTATCTCAGTGTGGGAGGGGGTGTATCTCAGTGTGGGGGGGGGGTGTATCTCAGTGTGGGAGGGTGTATCTCAGTGGTGAGGCTGGGGTGTATCTCAGTGGGGGAGGGGTGTATCTCAGTGTGGGAGGGGGTATCTCAGTGGGGTATCTCAGTGGGGAGGGGTGGTATCTCAGTGGTGAAGGGGTTGGTATCTCAGTGGGGAGGGGGAGTATCTCAGTGGAGGGTGTATCAGGTTCAAACCCCACAACCACCAAGTGGGGGAGGGGTGTACCTCAATGGGGGAGGGAGAATCTCAGTGAGGCTGGGTTGTATCTCAGTGGGGGAGGGGTGTATCAGTGTGGGAGGGGTATCTCAGTGAGGGAGGGGTGTATCTCAGTGGTATCTCAGGAGGGGGGGTGTATCTCAGTGTGAGGGAGGGAGTAGGGGGGTATCTCAGTGGGGGGGGGGGGGGGTGTATCTCAGTGAGGGAGTATCTCAGGGTGTATCTCAGTGGGAGGGGGGTGTATCTCAGTGGGGGTATCTCAGTGAGGGAGGGGTGTATCTCAGTGGGGGGGGGTGTATCTCAGTGTGGGGGGGGGGTGTATCTCAGTGGGGGAGGGTGTATCTCAGTGAGGCTGGGGTGTATCTCAGTGGGGGAGGGGTGTATCTCAGTGGGGGATCTCAGGGAGGGGTGTATCTCAGTGGGGGGGGGGGGTGGGGAGGGTATCTCAGTGTGGGGGGGGGGTGTATCTCAGTGTGGGGGGGGGGTGTATCTCAGTGGGGGAGGGGTGTATCTCAGTGGGGGAGGGGGATCTCTTGGGGGGGGTGTATCTCAGTGAGTGGGAGGGGTGTATCTCAGTGGGGGAGGGTGTATGTCAGTGGGAGTGGGGGAGGGTGTATCTCAGTGGGGGAGGGTGTGGGGGAGATCTCAGTGGGGGAGGGAGTATCTCAGTGAGGCTGGGGTGTATCTCAGTGGGAGAGGGGTGGGATATCTCAGTGTGGGAGGGTATCTCAGTGGGGAGAGGGGTATCTCTCAGGGGGAGGGGGGTGGAGGGGTATATCTCAGTGGGGGAGAGGAGGGGTGTATCTCTAAGTGGAGGGTGGGGAGGGGTATCTCAGTGAGGGGGGGTATCTCAGTGGGGGAGGGGTGTATCTCTTGGGGGCAGTGGGAGAGGGGTGGGGAGGGGTATCTCATCTCAGTGGGGGAGGGGGGTGTATCTCAGTGTGGGAGGGGTGTATCTCAGTGTGGGAGGGGTGTATCTCAGTGTGGAGTGGGGGGGGGAGTGGGGAGGGGTGTATCTCAGTGGGGGAGGGGTGTATCTCAGTGGGGGAGGGTGTATCTCAGTGGGGGAGGGAGTGTATCTCAGTGGGGGAGGGGTTATCTCAGTGAGGGAGGGGTGTATCTCAGTGGGGAGGTGGAGGGAGGGGGTATCTCAGTGGGGGAGGGGTGTATCTCAGTGGGGGAGGGGGTATCTCAGTGGGGAGGGAGTATCTCAGTGGGGAGGGGGAGTGGGAGGGGTGTATCTCAGTGGGGGAGGGGGAGGGGTGTATCTCAGTGGGGGGGGGGTGTATCTCAGTGGGGAGGGGTGTATCTCAGTGGGGGGGGAGGGGAGGGAGGAGGGTATCTCAGTCAGTGGGGGAGGGTGTATCTCAGTGGGGGAGGAGTGGGGGAGGGTATCAGTGGGAGGGGTGTATCTAAGGGAGGGTGTATCTCAGTGGGGGAGGGAGTATCTCAGTGTGGGAGGGGTGTATCTCAGTGGGGGAGGGGGTATCACAGTGTGGGGGGTGTATCTCAGTCAGTGGGGAGGGGTGTATCTCAGTGGGGGAGGGGTGTATCTAGTGAGGGAGGGGGAGGGAGGGTGGAGTATCTCAGTGTGGGAGGGGGGTATCTCAGTGTGGGAGGGGTGTATCTCAGTGTGGGGGGGAATCTCAGGGGTGTATCTCAGTGTGGGAGGGGTGTATCTCAGTGGGGAGGGAGTATCTCAGTGTGGGAGGGAGTATCTCAGTGGGGGAGGGTCTTCAGGGAGGTGGAGTATCTCAGTGGATCTCAGTGGGGAGGGGTATCTCATGGGGGGGGAGGTATCTCAGTGGGGAGGGAGTATCTCAGTGGGGAGGGAGTATCTCAGTGGGGAGGGGGCAGGGAACTCGGGAGGTGGGGGAAGGTGGGGGAGGGTATCTAATGGGGGATCATTCTGTATCGAACTTAAATCAAGGCTGGGGAAGTCGCTGCCCATCTGCAGGCTGGAGGGGTACAACCTGCATGTGGGGAAATCTGTAACCCCCCTTTAGTCCCCTGTCAGTGTATCATCCCTGGCGGGGAGTCAGGGTCCCCAGTCAAAAGGGGGTGGGGATCCCAGTGGGGGGGAGTAAAAGTCAAGGGGGGGGGATCTAGTAGATCCCTCTTCCAATCCCCCGTCCATAGGCTTCTCAGGGGGGCCCCATAAATCCAAAAATAATCCTCATATCCGCAGTGGGGGGGGGGTGTCAAGTGTAAGAGGGTAAGGTCATGCCTCCGAGACCCAGTTGGTGGGACGGGGGGAAAGGGGTACTTGAAAAAGTTGGTCAGTGGGGGAGGGGGTAAGGTGAACCAGCCGGACAGAAAAGATAGGTGAAACCTAAACACCGAAAGACACTATTGGGCCAGGAGGGCGGGCCACCCACAGTCAGTGGAGGGGGTGAGGCTGGGGCATCATAGGGGTAAAAAAAGGGGTGTATCTTCAAGTGAGGGCTGTAAAATCCGCAATGGTAGGAGATAATCGCAGGAGGAGGAGGAGGGGATCAGTGCAGGAGGTTAAGGAGGGAGAGGGAAGTGGGGAGCCCAGTCGGAGGGTCAAACGAGGCCTGTATCCTGGGAGAGGGGGGTAGTATGTACTCAGTGAGGGATGGAAGTATCTCCATTTGGGGGCAGTCCGGGTGTATCCCTGGAGGCTGGGGTAGGGGGGTGTAGAGCCCTTCAACGCCCCCACTGGTATAATCACAGTGTGGGGCTAACATGGTCACATGTGACTAAGTGGGGGAGGGGTTTGTTTGTATCTCTATCAGGGGGGAGGGAGTATCCGTAGGATGGTGTATCTCTTCAGTGGGGGAGGGGTGTCTTGTCAGTGAGGGGTGTCAGTGGGGGAGGGGTGTATCGGGGGAGGGGTGGTATCAGAGGGAGATCTGGGGGAGGGGTGTATCTCATGGGGATGGAGTATGGGATCAGTGAGGGGAGGGTGTATCTCGGGGAGTGGAGGGGAGGGATGGGGGGGGTGTATCTCAGTGGGGGAGGGGTATCAGTGGGGGAGGGTGTATGTCAGTGGGGGAGGGGTGTATCTCAGTGAGGCTGGGGTGTATCTCAGTGGGGGGGGGGGGGAGGGAGGGTGTATCTCAGTGGGGGAGAGGTGTGTATCTCAGTGGGGGAGGGGTGTATCTCAGTGGGGAGGGTGTATCTCAGTGGGGGAGGGTGTATCTCAGTGGGGAGGGTGTATCTCAGTGGGGGAGGGGTGTATCTCAGTGGGAGGGGTGTATCTCAGTGGGGAGGGGTGTATCTTCAGTGGGGAGGGGTGTATCTCAGTGGGGAGGGAGTATCTCAGTGGGGAGGAGGGGTGTATCTCAGTGGGGAGGGCTTGTATCTCAGTGGGGGAGGGGTGTATCAGGTGGGGTGGAGGGTGGGGTGGGGGGTGTGGGTGAGTGAGGAGGGGGTGAGTGGGGGGGAGTGGAGGGGGGTGTAGCAAGGGTGTGTCGGGGGGGAGGGTGTATCTCAGAGGGGAGGGTGGTCTAATCTCAGTGGGGAGGGAGGGCGGTGTCTCAGTGAGGACGGGGGTCAGTCTCAGTGGGTGGGGTATCTCAGTGAGGGAGGGGTGTATCTTGTCAGTGGGGGAGGGGTATCTCAGTGGGTGGGGGTTATCTCAGTGGGGGAGGGGTATCTCAGTGTGGGGAGGAGGGGTGTATCTCAGTGGGGGAGGGGTGAGGATCTCAGTGGGTGTATCTCAGGGGTGGGGGGGAGGGGTATATTCAGTTGGGAATCTCAGTGAGGTGAGGGGTGTATCTCAGTGGGGGAGGGAGTATCTCAGTGAGGGGGGTCATCTGGGTGGGGGAGGGGTGTATCTCAGACGGTAGGCAGGGAGGGAGGGGTGGGAGTATCTCTCAGTGGGGGATGGGGGAGTAAGGGGGGTGTATCTCAGTGGGGGAGGGAGTATCTCGAGTGGTGAGGGAGGGTGTATCTCAGTGGGGGAGGGGTGAGGGAGGGGTGTATCTCAGTGAGAAGGGGGGAGTGGGGTGTATCCAGGGGCGAGGGGTGTATCGGGGTAGTGAGGGAGGGCGGGTATCTCGGAAGTCAGGGGGAGGGGTGTGACGGGATCTCAGTAGGGGGGGGGGGGTATAGTGGGGGAGGGAGAATCTCAGTGGGGGAGGGGTGTATCTCAGTGGGGAGGGAGAGTGGGGGAGGGGTGTATCTATCAGTGGGGAGGGGTGTATCTCAGTGGGGGGAGGGGGGAGGGGGGAGTAGTGTGGGAGGGAGTATCTCAGTGGGGGAGGTGGTAGCTTAGTGGTAAGGTGTTGGCCTTTGGACCAGAAGATCACAGGTTCAAACCCATACCACCACCAAGCTACCACTAGTGGGCCCTTGAGCAAGGCCATTAACCCCTCAATTGCTCAGTTGTAAGTCACTCTGGATAAGGGCGTCTGCCAAATGCCGCAAATGTATATCAGTGGGGGAGGGGGTATCTCAGTGAGGGAGGGGTGAATCTCAGTGGGGGAGGGGTATATTTCAGTGGGGGAGGCGGTATGTCAGTGGGGGAAGAAGTATCTCAGTGGGGGAAGATTTGTCTCAGTCGGTAAAGTGTTAGGTTACTGATTAGAGGTCTGGGGCTTGAGACCCAAAGCTGCCATGCTGCCACTCCTGGGTCCTTGAGCAAGGCCCTTAACCCTCTGTTCTCCAGGGGGTGCTGTATCATGTCTGACCCTGTGCTCTGACCTCAACTTCCCAACAAGCTGTGATTTCACTGTGCTGTAATGTAAAATAAAGGATAAATAAAGGATATTATATATTAGACTACAATCAGAGCTGCTCCCAGTGAACTCCATAATACACACTTTTAATACTGTCTTTAAACCGGGAAATAAAATACAATAAAGTTATGTGCAATAACACCAGTTTAAAATGTAAAATACAACCCATATGCAATTTTCTACTTTGTCTTATTTGGAAGTACTTTTATTAATTTATTAATTTGTATTTTGTATTCTGTTATGTATATAATTTCTTTATATGGTGTTTTAAATTATTTTTAGATTTTTCTGCTGCAACATTGTGGGACAAACAAAGGTATATCTGATCTTACTATACCATGACTGACTTATAGTATTAGTATGCCCCCCCCACACACACCATATTAATAGTCAGTGTAACACTACAGAACAGTAATCAATGAAATCACACCTATCTCTAATGAGGTGTGTTATGGAGGAGGTAATGCAGAAGGTATACAGGCATTATCTATATCTCACAAGGAAGTGCACCTCTGATTACACACACACACACACACACCACAATGCATATTTATAGTAACTAAACCATTACAGTACGGAAAACTACAATCATCAGTATAGGACATCTTTGTCATCGACACACGCACACAGGCACACACAGACACACACACTACAGAACTACTCTGTCACAAAATCACAAAATGCCATCTGAAACACACACTTTGATGTGTTTGTGTTTGTCATAATCATGTGATACAGTGCTCTTGGGGGGGGGGGGGGGGGGGGGGGTGTACAGTTACATCTACAGTTACATAAACACCATCCTGCTCATGCATTGTGGGTATTCTTGATTACCTGAACTTTCATCATGATAAGCATGATGATGATTGTATCATTACACACACAGACACACACACACACACATTTATTGTTTGTTTATTGTGTTTATTATGCTTTATTGGCTTGTGCTCTGTGGAAAGTAACGTCATGGATAATTGTGTGACCTTGGTACACTGCATCTGGGAGTTTTTATAAAAAATATGTTTACAGGAAAGTTTCAGCTCCAGTCACTATCACACCTGTATGATAATCACTATTACACAACTGTACAGAGAAATCCCCAGTAGGACCACTGACACCCATTCAACATTACTCATTGGGAACAGTGCTGATTGGTCAGTGAGGACAGTGCTGATTGGTGATTGGTCAGTGAGGACAGCGCTGATTGGTGATTGGTCAGTGAGGACAGTGCTGATTGGTTATTGGTAAGTGAAAAAAGAGCTGATTGGTCAGTGAGGACAGTTCTGATTGATGATTGGTCAGTGAGGAGAGTGCTGATTGGTGATTGGTCAGTGAGGACAGTGCTGATTGGTCAGTGAGGGTAGTGCTGATTAGTTATTTTTCAGTAAGAACAGTGCTGATTGGTCAGTGAGGGCAGTGCTGATTGGTTATTGGTCAGTAAGCTGATTGGTCAGTGAGGACAGCTCTGATTGGTGATTGGTCAGTGAGGACAATGCTGATTGGTGATTGGTCAGTGAGGACAATGCTGATTGGTGATTGGTCAGTGAGGACAGTGCTGATTGGTGATTGGTCAGTGCTGATTAGTTATTTTTCAGTAAGAACAGTGCTGATTGGTCAGTGAGGGCAGTGCTGATTGGTTATTGGTCAGTAAGAACAGTGCTGATTGGTCAGTGAGGACAGCTCTGATTGGTGATTGGTCAGTGAGGACAATGCTGATTGTTTATTGGTCAGCATGGTGTTCCCAATGCAGGACAGGTAAGCTCTCCACAGAATTGTTGATGTGATTGGTTATTTACCGTCTTCTTCTTTATCTTTATAAAAAATAGTTGTATTTTCCTTTCTTTATTTTTGAGATGAGATGACACACCTTCTGTCTATCTCTTTGGATAATACCGGAAACTGTACATTTCCTCTGGAGATGAATAAAAATATGTCTGCAGATCTTCTTTCCCAGGAGGAACAGGAGCTGAATCCGCTCCGGGGTTTCCCTGACAAGGTGGCAGGGCCGGTGACGATGACGCGACGATGACGTCACTAGCCGCGGCTGTGGTCTGACCCTGCGCGGCTTCCGTCTCAGATGACGCCGTGGTGCGGGGAGTTCTCGCACTCAGCAGTGTGGGTTCCGTACATCTTGGACAATGTCCTGCTGCTTCGTCTCCGCTCCCTGATCCGCTCTCCCAGCGCTCACCGCACCCCCGGAACCAGAACCGAACATGGACTCGAGCGACAACAAGGTACACCTTTAACTGTGTATACACTAAAACCTCCTGCGCCGCGGGGTACGGCATATATTATTATTATTCCCACCCGTATTCAGTCTGCTCCTGCCCCCTGCACTGTGATTGGTAGATGAGCATGCGATTCGCGCCCTGTGATCGGTTAGTTACCATCAGGTGTTTTAACAAGCCAATCGGAACATTCAGGGGGCGGGGTTTTTCAGAATGCGGGTGGGGAAAACATTTGTGACAGCTGATTCCGCTGCTCCTGTTAGCCGCGTTAGCACCAACACCGAACACTTCCTTCTTCCTGGCTATAAAACACGGGGTACCGGTGTGTGGGATAAAACCCCCGGGGCAGGGGCAGGGCAGGGGCAGGGGCAGGTGCAGGTGCACCAACACCCCCTTACAACGCTCAGGGGACCTGCCGCATTTTATCACTCACAGCGCTGTGGAGCAGGGTGAGCTAATGCTAATGCTAAAGTTTAATTATTACACATTATAAAGAGGGAGAGTGTGTGTGTGTTAGATAAGATTCATTCCCTCATTGTTTTCATTATATACATATATCACACACACACACACACACACACACACACACCAGCGCGCACACACACTTTCTCTCTCTCTCTCACACACACACACACACACACACACACTAGTTACACACATACAGTTATTTACTGTAAATATTTACTCATATATGATCCAGTTTAGTTTGTAAATCTTTATTACTGATTATAGATGCACCTTCATACCACATTGGTCTGTGTGTGTGTGTGTGTGTGTGTGTGTGTGTGTGTGTGAGTGTGTGAGCGAAACTCTGTGGTATTTTTGTCATTTGCATTTTTCTGCTGCTGGTTTTAGTCAAAGTGACAAATCTGGTTACACTGCATTCACACCATTCCACTAATGGACATTTTCTATCACACACACACACACACACACACACACACACACACACACACACACACACACACACACACACACACACACACACAGCATTCTCTCTTTGGGTCTCTGATATTAATAATAATTGTGATACTAAGTTACACTGTAACTGCGTGTGTGTGGTTGGGTCACTGGGTTCGGTGGACATAGTTACACACACACACACACACACACACACACACACACACACACACACACACACACTTTCATTCTTTTTTTGACAATAATCCCTTTATTTTCCATAGAGAGACGCTGAAAGGACAAAAGCCTCCAGTGCCTGACACACACACACACACACACACACACACACACACACACACACACACATACATACACATCTGGAACGTCTGTCAGTGCCTTCAGTTTTCTTCCCTCTGTTTCCCACTTACACACAGACACACACACACACACTATGATGTCACCACCTTATGTAATTCTCTCATCTGTTCCTTCTTTATTCCTTTAATCTGAACACACAGAAGGATTAGTGTTTGTTTATCCTGCTAATGTGAGGAACTATAAACACCACACACCTAAGAATATGATCTGATGGTCTGACAGGGGTACAGAAGGGTCTGACAGGGGTACAGAAGGGTCTGACAGGGGTACAGAAGGGTCTGACAGGGGCACAGGTCCTACCGAGGAGTCTGACAAGGGTCTGATAGGGGTACAGAAGGGTCTGACAAGGGTCTTATAGGGGTACAGAAGGGTCTGATAGGGGTAAAGAAGGGTCTGACAAGGGTCTGATAGGGGTACAGAAGGGTCTGACAGGAGTCTGATAGGGGTACAGAAAGGTCTGATAGGGGTACAGAAGGGTCTGACAAGGGTCTGACAGGGGTACAGAATGCCCTGATAGGGGTACAAAAGGGTCTGACAAGGTTCTGACTGGAGTGCAGGGTGGTCTGGCCGGGGTGCAGAGGGGATAGGGGTACAGAGCAGTCTGGCTGGAGACAGAGTGTCTGATGGAGTACAGAGGGATCTGACGGTACATAGTGTTTGGTAGAGTATAAAGGGGTGTGACGGGGTACAGAGTGTTTGATGGAGTATAGAGGGGTGTGACAGGGTACAGATTGTTTGATGGAGTATAGAGGGGTGTGACGGGGTACAGATTGTTTGATGGAGTATAGAGGGGTGTGACGGGCTACAGATTGTTTGATGGAGTATAAGGGGGTGTGACAGGGTACAGAGTATTTGATGGATAATAGAGGCGTGTAACAGGGTACTGAGTGTTTAATGGAGTATATAGGGGTGTGACGGGCTACAGATTGTTTGATGGAGTATATGGGGGTGTGACGGGGTACAGATTGTTTGGAGTATATGGGGGTGTGACGGGATACAGAGTATTTGATGGAGTATAGAGGGGTGTGACGGGGTACAGATTGTTTGATGGAGTATAGAGGGATGTGACAGGGTACAGAGTATTTGATGGAGTATATAGGGGTGTGACGGGGTACAGTGTTTGATGGAGTATAGAGGCGTGTAACAGGGTACAGTGTTTAATGCAGTATAGAGGGGTGAGAAGGGGTACAGATTGTTTGATGGAGTATAGAGGGGTGTGACGGGGTACAGATTGTTTGATGGAGTATAAGGGGGTGTGACAGGGTACAGAGTATTTGATGGAGTATATAGGGGTGTGAAGGGGTACAGATTGTTTGATGGAGTATAGAGAGGTGTGACGGGGTACAGATTGTTTGATGGAGTATAGAGGGGAGTGACAGGGTACAGAGTATTTGATGGAGTATAGAGGGGTGTGACGGGGTACAGATTGTTTGATGGAGTATAGAGGGGTGTGAAGGGGTACAGATTGTTTGATGGAGTATAGAGGGGTGTGACAGGGTACAGAGTATTTGATGGAGTATATAGGGGTGTGAAGGGGTACAGATTGTTTGATGGAGTATAGGTGTGAGGGGTGTGAAGGGGTGTGAAGGGGTACAGATTGTTTGATGGAGTATAGAGGGGTGTGACGGGGTACAGAGTGTTTGATGGAGTATATAGGGGTGTGACGGGGTACAGATTGTTTGATGGAGTATAGGCGTGTAGGGTTTAATGCAGTGTGACGGGGTACAGATTGTTTGATGGAGTATAGAGGGGTGTGACGGGGTACAGATTGTTTGATGGATTGTATATAGAGGGGTGTGAACGGGGTACAGATTGTTTGATGGAGTATAAAGGGGTGTGACAGGGTACAGAGTATTTGATGGATAATAGAGGCGTGTAACAGGGTACTGAGTGTTTAATGGAGTATATAGGGGTGTGAAGGGGTACAGATTGTTTGATGGGTACAGTATAGGAGTATATAGGGGTGTGACGGGGTACAGATTGTTTGATGGAGTATAGAGGGGTGTGACAGGGTACAGAGTATTTGATGGAGTATAGAGGGGTGTAACAGGGTACAGTGTTTGATGGAGTATAGAGGCGTGTAACAGGGTACAGTGTTTGATGGAGTATAGAGGCGTGTAACAGAGTACAGTGTTTAATGCAGTATAGAGGGGTGTGAAGGGGTACAGATTGTTTGATGGAGTATAGAGGGGTGTGAAGGGGCACAGATTGTTTGATGGAGTATAGAGGGGTGTGACAGGGTACAGAGTATTTGATGGAGTATATAGGGGTGTGACGGGGTACAGATTGTTTGATGGAGTATAGAGGCGTGTAACAGGGTACAGTGTTTAATGCAGTATAGAGGGGTGTGAAGGGGTACAGATTGTTTGATGGAGTATATGGGAGTGTGACGGGATACAGAGTATTTGATGGAGTATAGAGGGGTGTGATGGGGTACAGATTGTTTGATGGGTAAAGAGTGTTTGGTTGAGTATAGAGGGGTGTGACTGGGTACAGACTGTTTGATGGGTACAGACTGTTTGGGTACAGACGTGTTTGGTTGTAGAGGGGTTGATGGGTACAGACTGTTTGATGGGTACAGACTGTTTGATAGGTACAGAGGCGTGTTTGGTGGAGTATAGAGGGGTGTGACTGGGTACAGAGTGTTTACAGATGGGTACGTGTTTGGTGGAGTATAGAGGGTGTGACTGGGTACAGACTGTGATGGGTACAGAGGCGTGTTTGGTGGAGTATAGAGGGTGTGACTGGGTACAGACTGTGATGGGTACAGAGGCGTGTTTGGTGGAGAATAGAGGGGTGTGACGGGGTACAGAGTGTTTGGTGGAGTATAGACGGGTGTGACTGGGTACAGAGTGATTTTGTACATATGTTCATATACGTACATATTTTCTTTGCATTGTGTGGTGGTGTGTGTGTGTGTGTGTGTGTGTGTGTGTGTGTGTGTTCATTCAATGAGCAGTGATGGTGTGATGGAGTTAGCTCAACCCACTCAAGATGGCTTAACAACGACCACTTGTCTTTGTACACAGACACACTCACACAAACAAGGGGAAGTATGTATAGGGTGTTGTGTGTGTGTGTGTGTGTGTGTGTGTGTGTGTGTGTGTGTGTGTGTGTGTGTGTGTGTGTGTGTGTGTGTGTGTGTTCGTTTTGATTTAGAAGTTCTTTGGGAGTCCTCTTGTTGCCTTTCCTCCCATAGTTCCTCACTCCTTCTCAGTCTTGGTCTATAATGAACAGGAGGATCTAGGTTTAGTTAGTAACGAGTAGTTAGCTAATTAACGTGTCATGGTAATTTGATTGTGTGTCCCTCAAACCAACTGAAGCATCCAGTATACCTGTGTTGTAGGATGTGAAGCTGTCGGCTGAAGTGGAGCCATTTATCCCGCAGAAGAAAGGAGTCGACTCTGCCCTTTTGAGCATGAACCTCTCAGCAGATGGTGCAGGAACCATGGGGGCAGAGCCAACCCCAATCCCCTCATACCTCATCACCTGCTATCCATTTGTGCAAGAAAACCAACCCAACAGGTACACACACACACACACACACACAATACAACCCTGTCTTTTCAGTAAAGATGGAGTATATGAGAATATTGTTGCTAGGTAACGGCGTAGTTTAGATCAGTGTAGATGACACTGAGAACATCACCATCTTCCTCAGGTTCACTCTGTAAAATTGGTGTTTTGTTGTTGTTTTTGTTGTGTTATGTTTATCACGAGGCTTCTGTATGCTCTTTTTCATCATTAATACATAACAAGTTTGTCACAGTGTGAAGGGCAGAATTTTGCTGAAGTGTAAACCTGTGCAATACAACACCAGGAGAACGCCAGAAATTCCAATACTGTGTGTGTGTGTGTGTGTGTGTGTGTCTGTGTTTGTGTGTGTGTGTGAGAGAGAGATAGACATACACACACAGGTTCTGTTCTCACCATTTCCTGTGTCTTTCCTTCCTGTTTCTATTGTTAATAGCAGGATGTGTCCCTCATGGTGTGTGTGTGAATAGTGATGAAGTATTGATGAGAGTATATCCACAGTGTGTGTATGTGTGTCAGTAGTGGTGCAGTATTAATGAGAGTATATCCACAATGTGTGTGTGTGTGTGTGTTTGTCAGTGTGTGTGTGTGTCAGGGTCAGTAGTGATTCAGTATTAATGAGAGTGTATATCCACTGTGTGTGTGTGTGGTGTGTGTGTGTGTGTGTGTGTGGGGTGTGAGTGAGTAGTTGTGCAGTATTAATGAAGTATATCCACAGTGTGTGTGGGAGAGTAGTG
>JACRUU010000019.1:21996506-21999006 GCA_030449085.1 Kryptopterus vitreolus
AAGAAGAGCAGAACTCCAGTACAGTTGGATTTAGGGGACATGCTCGCTGCATTGGAGAAACAACAACAGGCCATGAAGGCACGACAGCTAAACAACACCAAACCGCTTTCATACACAGGTACACACACACACACACACACACACACACACGCGCGCACGTGTGTAAGGAGGTATGTATCTCAATGTTTAAGGCGCTGGGTAACATAGGACAGTCGGGGGTTCGAGCCCTGTTATCTCCAAGCTGCCGCCTTGGGTCCTTGAGCAAGGCCCTTAATCCTCTGTGCTCCAGGGGCTCTGTATCATGGCTGACCCTGCGCTTTGACCCCAACTTCCAAACAATCTGCGATATGCGAACAATCAATTTCACTGTGCTGTAATGTTTGTGACAAATGATTTGGTTTCACTAATAATCATACATTTGCATAAAGCATCCATATTTATGTGCATGTTAGAGAATTACACTCTTAGTCCATTTAGAACAGATCCATGTGCCATTAAGTTGTGATTAATGAATAAATATTAAATATTTAAATAGAATGACAGCCCTAATATGTGTGTGTGTGTGTGTATACAGTGGGTACGACCTCAGTGTTCCACAGTAAGGATGTGGCCAGTAAAGGTGTGATGAAATCGTACACTCCCCCCCACAACATGTTAGACTCCACAGCTCCCAAAATAAAGAGGGGTAAAGAGAGAGAGGTTCCAAAAGTGAAGAGACCTACTGCCCTCAAGAAGGTACACTAAACACCACTATAACACACTACACACTACTCAACACTGCACAATACGCTGCAGAACAAAACAAAACACTACACACCACAACGCAATACTACAAAATGCTATAATAGATTACACTTCAAAACACCACACAATACGTAACACTACACTACACAATGCTGCAGTATGGTAAATATGCAGTACAGTACAGAATATACAGTGAATATGCAGTATATACGGTGAAATTACAGTACAGTAGAGTGAATATACAGTAAGTAGTGCATATATATATATATATATATATATATATATATATATATATATATATATATATATATATATATATATATAGTACAGTACAGTGAATGTACAGTATATACAGTGAATATACATTATGTAGTGTGTATATATAGTACAGTGAATGTACAGTATATACAGTGACTATATAGTACAGTAAAGGTTATATTCCTGATATTCCTGTTAACCAGGATGCAGCTTGCAGTCTGAACTCATTGTGTGTGTGTGTGTGTGTGTGTGTGTGTGTGTGTGTGTTTTCAGGTGATACTGAAAGAGCGTGAAGTGAAAGCTAAGCTGTGTGTGAAGGAGCAGCCAGATGACGAGCTTCACTTCACTGACACACTCACACAGGAGACTGTATCACAAGAGGGTGCATATACATACACACACACAACAAACAGTTTCTCATTGAAGCCTCTTTTGTTCTCTTTTGACACCGAAGCTTCACATATTCTGTCTGTGTGTGTGTATGTAGAGAATGGTCTGAACATGCCCAGTGATGCCTCGCTGTCTCCAGCCAGTCAGAATTCCCCGTACAGCATCACACCGGTGTCTCAGGGTTCTCCGGCTAGCTCCGGCATTGGCAGTCCCATGGCCTCATCCACCATCACCAAGATCCACAGCAGGAGATTCAGGGAGTGAGTGAACACACACACACACACACACACACACACACACATACATGGGACAATGAAGTAAATAAAGGTTTCTATAACGTGTGTGTGTGTGTGTGTGTGTGTAGGTACTGTAACCAGGTGCTGAATAAGGAGATTGATGAGAGCGTGACACTCCTGCTGCAGGAACTGGTGCGGTTTCAAGAGCGAGTTTATCAGAAGGAACCCACTAAAGCGAAATCTAAGCGCCGCCTGGTAATGGGTTTGCGTGAGGTCACCAAACACATGAAGCTCAACAAGATCCGGTGTGTGATCATCTCACCCAACTGTGAGAAGATCCAGGCCAAGGGTGAGGAGGCTTTCATCATCCACACTGGGCAGCACTGCACATGCTACCATTTATAACATTCAGTATATCTGATCTGTGTGTGTGTGTGTGTGTGTGTGTGTGTGTGTGTGTATGTGTGTGTAGGAGGTTTGGATGAGGCTCTGTATAATGTTATTGCAATGGCACGTGAACAGGAGATTCCTTTTGTTTTCGCTCTGGGACGGAAAGCTCTCGGTCGCTGTGTTAATAAACTCGTCCCGGTCAGTGTGGTCGGGATCTTCAACTACTCCGGAGCAGAGGTACACACACACACACACACACACACACACACACACACACTGTACTGTAAGTGAGGAGGACGCTAGAGGGACACACACGCATACTGAGAATGAGAAGCGAATAAGATGGTGTAAACTGGAGGAGGAAGACTAGTGTGAGGTTCAGGGAAGGGGTCAGACGGGGGATTGTGTTGGTGGAGATCGGTGGTGGTGAAGAGGTGGATGATTGGACAGACGAGGGATCGTGGTGGTGGTGAAGTGGTGGA
>JACRUU010000019.1:22009006-22031506 GCA_030449085.1 Kryptopterus vitreolus
TGTGGTTTGAGGCCTCAGGGTTTGTGTTCAGATATAAGAGTTCTCTTTTATATAGAGTTTTGGCTGCAACACTATGGGTGATGGTGTGATGGAGACATGGATCGATTGATAGATAGATAGATAGATAGATAGATAGATAGATAGATAGCTCTGTATTAATATTTATATAAAGCATAATTATTTAGTATACAGTACTGATGTTTACAGATGTTGGGTATTCATGTTTGTTATTATTTTCTCTGAGATATTCGGTACACTGCCCCCTGCTGGTGACAGACAGCACCTTGGCGCAGATGCAGGAGATGTGAGGTGACATGAGGTCACGCGTGAGGTCGTGGAAATGTGAAGGTAAACGAGATGTGCGGTGTCAGGAGGGGTTATGTTCCGTACTCGTGTGTCAGAGGAAAAAACAGACAACAAATAACAACAAAATGAAGAAAGTCCTCTCACGTTCTCCCGCGTGAATCTGAGGGACTCGAACACCAATAACATTGTCTCAACACACACCTGTCGCAAACTATACAATCTCTAAACACACACACACACACATGTATATACTATAGAACAATAATTACTGAATCAGCCTCTTTATCTTTCATGAGTCAATAAGTCAGAGATTCTGTGAATCAGAGAGTCAAAGAGTAAGAGTCAATGAATCAGAGAGTCGATGAATCAGAGAGTCAGTGCGCCAGTCATGAGTCGCGAGTTTGGGTGAGTTATAATAAAGCTGCTGCTGAGGAAAAGGGAGGAAGAGATTCACTGAGTGCAGCTCTGGACGGATAGTGTGTGTGTGTGTGTGTGTGTGTGTGTGTGTGTGTGAGAGAGAGAGAGAGGAAAGAAACAAGAGAAGAAGGGAGTGTTTTGGGAGGAAAAGAGTGACGAGGAGGAGGAGGAGGAGGAGGGATGAAAGAGAAAGTTCAGCAGAGAGAGAGAAAGAGAGAGAGCTGGTGAAAGTTAAACACTCAGCTCATTCTGAACACAAAAGCTCGGAGAGCAGTTGAAGCTCCACGCTGATCTCCTGCCATGATTAATCTCTGCTAGATCTTCAGCCCAGGATCCTGCACTCATCGTTAACTCCTTCTTCTTCTTCTTCTTCTTCTTCTCCTTTTCTCCAGACTGAGGAGAGACACAGGAGCTGCTGCAGGGAGGTACTGTACCATCCAACCCAATCTCTCTAATTCACTTTTTCGTCTCTCTTGTTTTTCAGTGTGTGTGTGTGTGTGTGTGTGTGAGCTGTTTACATTGTGTTGTTGGAGATCTCACACTGAGCTGATTTTTCTTCTCCATCTGTTTGCACTTTTTATGCAAATCCTGCTTTCCTTTTTTATACAAAAAATCACATCTCTGATTTCTGTCCCAGGATATTTTTTGTTTTAATGGTCTGAGTTTGTGTGTGTGTGTGTGTGTGTGTGTGTGTGTGTGGTGCAGATCTGATCCGGATCGTCCCTGAGCTGCGTTTTCACTCCGTAAAGTGGATTATCAGAGGCGCAGGATGTGGTGCCTGAGGCTGTTGATCTTGGGGTTGTGGTTGGCTCTCGCGGCGCTCGGCATGAATGAAGATGCCAAAGCGGAGCAGAAGGAAGTGAGCAGGACCAAACGAAGAGGAAATACGGGACAGCTCATCCTCAAGGGGTAACGACACTGTTTGCTCTTTACTCGGCGACAAATCTTCAGCCGCATGTCTGCCGGAGCTCCACATAAACGTGTGCAGAGAGAAATCCGAAAGCTGAGAAAGTGTGAGATTATGATAGTGTGTCTGCGAGTCTTGTGCTGTCTGTGGGACACGTGTAGGTTCGTTTTTTGTTTAATAATGTATCACAACGTCGCTCGGAAAATCCTTTAGAAAACTCTACAGAGATGTTTCTTCACTCGTTGGAGGTGCTGATCCCAGATCAGTTCAGTAGGATTTAGGAGCGGTGACTGGGCAGGACATTTTGTGATAGATAACACTCCAGACGTCTCTGTAAATATAACGCTTAAATAACGAAGCTTTGTCTCGTCGTACATACCTCCATGTGTGATCACATCTCTCCTGTTCTCCACCTTCTTCTGGTCGAGACTGTGTGCGCGCGTGTGTGTGTGTGTGTGTGTGTGTGTGTGTGTCTCACAAAACCACCACAGGCAGAGAGGTGTTTCCACAAGATCATTTATCCCGAACACAAATCTGATATATAGCGTTATAACCAAATCACAAATACTGTAAATAAATACATGTTTAAATTTTACAAATATATAAATAAAACAACATTGTCAATAAAAACCTCGTATATGTATAAATATGACCCAAATGTCCATTTTCATATCTAACATATATTTTCTCAAATGCACTTAAACTTATATTTATTTATATTTATGTCCCATATGTATGCATATCAGATGCATGTGTGTTTATACACATATAAAATATGTTTATCTGTGTATTTATAATATAAATTGATATAAACACAAATGATATAAATATATATAAATATAAAACGTGTATAATGTTGGAGGTGGTAGATTAGTGGTTAAGATGGGAGATTGCAGGTTCAAATCCCACCACCAAGCTGTCCCACTAGGGGGCCCTTAAGCAAGGCCCTTAACCCTGATGTTGAGTGTTAATTTATCATGACTGGTGTTTAACATTATATTAAAGTAAACGTAATCTATCTGTATGTGTATATTTGTATGTGTATATGTGTAACATCTTTAAATATGTTCATTTCTGTTTGGAATGTGACATGTTTGTGTTTGTGTTTGTTCTGAACACGACACATTTCTCCCCCCGTGTTGGTGTATTTGTGTAGCTCCTCAGTGGGATGTGAATGCTTGGCAAATAAAAGGTGGTATTGTGTAACGTTTCTGCACCGACGATCTGCTGCTCAGTTTATCACTCAGTCTTCCGCATTAATGATGATTTAGGACTTCAGGAAGTCGCAATATATTTACTTCTGCTCTGAAGTTCTCCTGATGTTTGGTGTGTGCCTCGTCCATCACTGAAATACACCTCCTCCATTACTGAGATCCACCTCCTCCATCACTGAAATACACATCCTCCATTACTGAGATTCACCTCCTCCATCACTGATCCTCCAACACACCTCCTCCATCACTGAAATACAATTCCTCCATTACTGAAATACACCTCCTCCATCACTGAAATACACCTCCTCCATCACTGAAATACACCTCCTCCATTACTGAAATACAATTCCTCCATTACTGAAATACACCTCCTCCATTACTGAGATCCACCTCCTCCATACAATTCCTCCATTACTGAAATACACCTCCTCCATTACTGAAATACACCTCCTCCATTACTGAAATACACCTCCTCCATTACTGAGATACACCTCCTCCATCACTGAAATACACCTCCTCCATCACTGAAATACACCTCCATTACTGAGATCCACCTCCTCCATCACTGAAATACACATCCTCCATTACTGAGATCCACCTCCTCCATCACTGAAATACACCTCCTCCATCACTGAAATACACCTCCTCCATCACTGAAATACACCTCCATTACTGAAGATCCACCTCCTCCATCACTGAACCTCCTCACATACACTGACATCCTCCATTACTGAAATACACCTCCTCCATCACTGAAATACACCTCCTCCATTACTGAAATACACCTCCTCCATTACTGAGATACACTTCCTCCATTACTGAAATACACCTCCTCCATTACTGAGATCCACCTCCTCCATACTGAGATCCTCCTCCTGAAATCCTCCTACTGAAATACACCTCCTCCATCACTGAAATACACCTCCTCCATTACTGAGATCCACCTCCTCCATCACTGAAATACACCTCCTCCATTACTGAAATACATTCCTCCATTACTGAAATACACCTCCTCCATTACTGAGATACAATTCCTCCATTACTGAAATACACCTCCTCCATTACTGAGATACAATTCCTCCATTACTGAAATACACCTCCTCCATTACTGAAGATACACCTCCTCCATCACTGAAATACACCTCCTCCATTACTGAAATACACCTCCTCCATCACTGAAACACACCTCCTCCATCACTGAAATACACCTCCTCCATCACTGAAATACATTCCCCCACCTACTGAGACACACCTCCTCCATCACTGAAATACACCTCCTCCATCACTGAAATACAACCTCCTCCATCACTGAAATACACCTCCTCCATCACTGAAATACAATTCCTCCATTACTGAGACACACCTCCTCCATCACTGAAATACACCTCCTCCATCACTGAAATACACCTCCTCCATTACTGAAATACAATTCCTCCATTACTGAAATACACCTCCTCCATCACTGAAACACACCTCCTCCATCACTGAAATACACTCCTCCATCACTGAAATACACCTCCATTACTGAAATACACCTCCTCCATTCACTGAAATACACCTCCTCCATCACTGAAATACAACTCCTCCATCACTGAAGATACACCTCCTCCATTACTGAAATACACCTCCTCCATCACTGAAACACACCTCCTCCATCACTGAAATACAACTCCTCCATCACTGAAATACACTCCTCCATTACTGAAATACACCTCCTCCATCACTGAAACACACCTCCTCCATCACTGAAATACACCTCCTCCATTACTGAAATACACCTCCTCCATCACTGAAATACACCTCCTCCATTACTGAGATCCACCTCCTCCATCACTGAAATACACCTCCTCCATTACTGAAATACACCTCCTCCATCACTGAAATACACCTCCTCCATTACTGAGATACACCTCCTCCATCACTGAAATACAATTCCTCCATTACTGAAATACACCTCCTCCATCACTGAAATACACCTCCTCCATTACTGAGATACAATTCCTCCATTACTGAAATACACCTCCTCCATTACTGAGATACAATTCCTCCATTACTGAAATACACCTCCTCCATTACTGAGACACACCTCCTCCATCACTGAAATACAACTCCTCCATCACTGAAATACACCTCCATTACTGAAATACACCTCCTCCATCACTGAAATCACACCTCCTCCATCACTGAAATACAACTCCTCCATCACTGAAATACACCTCCTCCATTCACTGAAATACACCTCCTCCATCACTGAAACACACCTCCTCCATCACTGAAATACACCTCCTCCATTACTGAAATACACCTCCTCCATATACTGAAATACACCTCCTCCATTACTGAAATACACCTCCTCCATCACTGAAATACAATTCCTCCATTACTGAGACACACCTCCTCCATCACTGAAATACACTGAAATACTCCTCCATCACTGAAATACACCTCCTCCATTACTGAAATACAATTCCTCCATTACTGAAATACACCTCCTCCATTACTGAGATACAATTCCTCCATTACTGAAATACACCATCCTCCATTACTGAGAGAAATACACCTCCTCCATCACTGAAATACAATTCCTCCATTACTGAGATCCACCTCCTCCATCACTGAAATACACCTCCTCCATTACTGAAATACACCTCCTCCATCACTGAAATACACCTGAGGCACTCCTCCATCACTGAAATACACACCTCCTCCATCACTGAAATACACCTCCTCCATTACTGAGATCCACCTCCTCCATCACTGAAATACAACCTCCTCCATTACTGAAATACAACTCCTCCATTACTGAAATACACCTCCTCCATCACTGAAATCCATCCATCACTGAAATCACACCTCCTCCATCACTGAAATACACCTCCTCCATTACTGAAATACAATTCCTCCATCACTGAAATACAATTCCCCCATTACTGAGACACACCTCCTCCATCACTGAAATACACCTCCTCCATCACTGAAATACAATTCCCCCATTACTGAGACACACCTCCTCCATCACTGAAATACACCTCCTCCATTACTGAGATACAATTCCTCCATTACTGAAATACACCTCCTCCATTACTGAGATACACCTCCTCCATCACTGAAATACAACCTCCTCCATCACTGAAATACACCTCCTCCATTACTGAAATACACCTCCTCCATTACTGAAATACAACCTCCTCCATTACTGAAATACACCTCCTCCATCCATTACTGAAATACACCTCCTCCATCACTGAAATACACCTCCTCCATTCACTGAAATACAATTCCTCCATTACTGAAATCACACCTCCTCCATCACTGAAATACACCTCCTCCATTACTGAGATACAATTCCTCCATTACTGAAATACACATCCTCCATTACTGAGATTCACCTCCTCCATCACTGAAATACAATACCTCCTCCATTACTGAGATCACCACCTCCTCCATCACTGAAATACACCTCCTCCATTACTGAAGATCCACCTCCTCCATCACTGAAATACAATTCCTCCATTACTGAGATCACACCTCCTCCATCACTGAAATACAACTCCTCCATCACTGAAATACACCTCCATTACTGAAATACACCTCCTCCATCACTGAAACACACCTCCTCCATCACTGAAATACAACTCCTCCATTACTGAAATACACCTCCTCCATTACTGAGATACAATTCCTCCATTACTGAAATACACCTCCTCCATTACTGAGATACAATTCCTCCATTACTGAAATACACCTCCTCCAACTGAAACACACCTCCTCCATCACTGAAATACAACCTCCTCCATCACTGAAATACACCTCCATCCATACTGAAATACACCTCCTCCAACTGAAACACACCTCCTCCATCACTGAAATACACCTCCTCCATCACTGAAATACACCTCCTCCATTCACTGATCCACCTCCTCCATCACTGAAATACAACTCCTCCTCTGAAATACATCACTGAAATACACCTCCTCCATCACTGAAACACACCTCCTCCATCACTGAAATACAACTCCTCCATCACTGAAATACACCTCCATTACTGAAATACACCTCCTCCATCACTGAAGATACACCTCCTCCATCACTGAAATACAATTCCTCCATTACTGAGATCCACCTCCTCCATCACTGAAATACTGAATACATTCCTCCATTACTGAAATACACCTCCTCCATTACTGAGATACAATTCCTCCATTACTGAAATACACCTCCTCCATTACTGAGATACAATTCCTCATTACATTACTGAAATACACCTCCTCCATCACTGAAATACACCTCCTCCATCGCTGAAATACACCTCCTCCATCACTGAAATACAATTCCTCCATTACTGAAATACACCTCCTCCATTACTGAGATACAATTCCTCCATTACTGAAATACACCTCCTCCATTACTGAAACACACCTCCTCCATCACTGAAATCCTCATACATACACCTCCTCCATCACTGAAATACACCTCCTCCATCACTGAAATACACCTCCTCCATCACTGAAATACACCTCCTCCATTACTGAATACAATTCCTCCATTACTGAAATACACATTCCTCCATTACTGAAATACACCTCCTCCATTACTGAGATCACACCTCCTCCATCACTGAAATACAACTCCTCCATCACTGAAATACACCTCCTCCATTACTGAAATACAATACACCTCCTCCATTACTGAGATACACCTCCTCCATCACTGAAATACACCTCCTCCATCACTGAAATACACAAATACACCACCTCCTCCATCACTGAAATACACCTCCTCCATTACTGAGATCCACCTCCTCCATCACTGAAATGCACCTCCTCCATCACTGAAATACAACCCTCCTCTGAAATACATCACTGAAATACACCTCCTCCATCACTGAAATCACACCTCCTCTGAATCATCACTGAAATACAACTCCTCCATCACTGAAATACACCTCCTCCATTACTGAAATACACCTCCTCCATCACTGAAATACAATTCCTCCATTACTGAAATACACCTCCTCCATTACTGAGATACAATTCCTCCATTCACTGAAATACACCTCCTCCATTACTGAGATACAATTCCTCCATTACTGAAATACACCTCCTCCATTACTGAGATACACCTCCTCCATCACTGAAATACACCTCCTCCATCACTGAAATGCACCTTCTCCATTACTGAAATACAATTCCTCCATTACTGAGATCCACCTCCTCCATCTGAAATACACCTCCTCCATCACTGAAATACACCTCCTCCATCACTGAAATACACCTCCTCCATCACTGAAATACACCTCCTCCATCACTGAAATACACTCCTCCATTACTGAGATCCACCTCCTCCATCACTGAAATAAATACACCTCCTCCATTACTGAAATACACCTCCTCCATCACTGATCCACACACCTCCTCCATCACTGAAATACACCTCCTCCATTACTGAGATACAATTCCTCCATTACTGAAATACACCTCCTCCATTACTGAGATACAATTCCTCCATTACTGAAATACACATCCTCCATTACTGAGATTCACCTCCTCCATCACTGAAATACACATCCTCCATTACTGAGATCCACCTCCTCCATTGCACTGAGCACCTCCTCCATCACTGAAATACACCTCCTCCATCACTGAAATACACCTCCTCCATTACTGAAATACACCTCCTCCATCACTGAAATACACCTCCTCCATTACTGAGATACACCTCCTCCATCACTGAAATACACCTCCTCCATTACTGAAATACAATTCCTCCATTACTGAAATACACTGAGATACAATTCCTCCATTACTGAAATACACCTCCTCCATTACTGAGATCCACACCTCCTCCATCACTGACCTCCTCCAATACACCTCCTCCATCACTGAAATACACCTCCTCCATTACTGAAATACACCTCCTCCATCACTGAAATACACCTCCTCCATCACTGAAATACACCTCCTCCATCACTGAAATACACCTCCTCCATTACTGAAATACACTCTACATCAGATCCACCTCCTCCATCACATACACCTCCTCCATTCACTGAAATACACCTCCTCCATCACTGAGACACACCTCCTCCATTACTGAGACACATTACACACTCCTCCATCACACACTCCTCCATCACTGAAATACACCTCCTCCATCACTGAGACACACCTCCTCCCGTGGGATGTTTGCAGGTTCTAGCTGTTTCATCGTCTGCTTTTTGAAGGCTCATAATCTGCATGGGTTGGGGACACAACTATATGTGTGTGTGTTTGTGTGTGTGTGTGTGTGTGTGTGTGTGTGTGTGTGTCTATGTGTTCACGATGCTGGATAACTGAATGTAATGTTAATGTTTTCCTCTGCAGACCGAATGTTTGTGGGTCGAGACAACAGTCGTACTGCTGTCCAGGCTGGAAAACCCTCACCGGAGGAAACCAGTGCATCGTCCGTAAGTCATACAGGGATTTTACTACACACATGGTTATAACACGTGTATAATCTCGACACAAGCACATGTATAAACTCCTGCAGGGTTTCAGGATGATGTTTGTGGATGTCATTTATGATGTTATTTCTCACATGGGCTGGTTTTAAGTAACGCTTCAAATATTTCAGAAAATGCTCCAGTTTCACATTTTATGAGTCGTGTGAACAGATGTTAGTGACGACATGTACGAAGGAAATTCTTAAGTGAGGCTGCAAGCAAACAACACACACACACACATACATACATGTATATATATTTATATATATATATATATATATATATATATATATATATATATATATATATATATATATATATATATATATATTTATATAAAGGCTATAAATCATTTTTCACTACAGTTTATTTATTTTTATATCTGTGTAAAGAAAGGATGCTGTGTATAAATGTGTTGAAGGTTTTAATTCATAATTATAATAATTATAACTGATTATATTTATGATCATATTTTTAATATTTATTTATTTGTATTTTTATATTTTATATTTTTTATATCCCTTATATTTTTATTCGTATTTTTATATTTTCCTGTTATAACAAACTTACATATATTCTATTGGGATTTTATAGTTTTACCATCACATCATTGTGTAATGATGTGATGTTGTGCCTTCAGAAGTCACCTGATTAATAATTAGTGTTTACCTGTGTGTACTTACTTCCCAGTGTCATTCCAGATGTTCTGTGAAGGCCACAGATGTTTGTTAACGAACATTAGTGAGCACATTTTTAATTTTCAGAAATGACCGCTAAAAAAATGATGTTCAGATGTTGTTCCCTGATGAACGTATGCAGACTGAACATCCGCTATGATCAGGAACATCTCTGTTCTCACGCTCTCTGTCTCCCTCTGTCTCATCACACACACACACACCCCACACACACACACACACACACACCACCCACACCACACACACACACACACACACACACACAAACAAACAAATTGATTACAAATAAAGTAATGAGGAACTGTTTTAAGAACATAAGAAGTAAGACACATTGAGTGGAGACAGTGTGTGTGTGTGTGTGTGTGTGTGTGTGTGTGTGTGTGTGTGTGTGTGTGTGTGTGTGTTACATTTGAACCTGCGATCTTTCGTCCAGAGCCCATTGTGTCAGTCACTGAGCTCCACTTCCCACTTGGTTCTTGTCCATAATATTTCGGACCAAAGACGTGATTTCCAACCAAACACGGAATGTTTTTCACAACTCGAGTCACTACTGTGTGTGAAGACCCCAGAAAAAGTCAAACCAGCACCTCTGATAGCAACAAACACAGAATTTCTCTCCATCCTGATGTCCTTCATCTTCATCCTGAAGATCTTCGGCTGTTTCTGCATGATGGAGCAAAAGAACTACATGCAGGTCTTCCTAATGCAGAAGATGTGGATCTGAAATGAGTGAACTTTAACGACACACTTCACTTTAGCTTTACATCATCAAACATGATCTCATTCAACATGTTCCATAACCATACAAACACAAACCGCTGTCACAAAGGATCCTAGTGGTCCATCATCAGCTCCATCATCAACTCCATCATCAGCCTCATCATCAATTCCATCATCAGCTCCATCATCAACTCCATCATCATCTCCATCATCAAATCCATTATCAGCTCCATCATCAACTCCATCATCAGGCTCATCATCAATTCCACCATCAGCCTCATCATCAACTCCATCGTCATCTCCATCATCAAATCCATCGTCATCTCCATCATCAAATCCATCGTCATCTCCATCATCAAATCCATCATCATCTCCATCATCAAATCCATCGTCATCTCCATCATCAAATCCATCGTCATCTCCATCATCAATCCATCATCTCCATCATCAAATCCATCGATCCTCATCATCTCATCATCATCAAATCCATCATATCAGCCTCATCATCAATTCCATCATCATCATCATCATCATCAATTCCATCATCAACTCCATCATCAACTCCATCATCAACTCCATCGTCAGCTCCATCATATCTCCATCATATCATCAGCTTCATCATCAACTCCAACATCAGCTCCATCTTCAGGTCCATCATCAACTCCATCGTCAGCTCCATCATCAAATCCATTATCAGCCTCATCATCAACTCCATCATCAACTCCATCGTCAGCTCCATCATCAGCCTCATCATCAATTCCACCATCAGCCTCCTCATCAACTCCATCGTCATCTCCATCGTCATCAAATCATCAATATCAGCCTCATCATCAATTCCATCATCAGCTCCATCATCAACTCTATCATCAACTCCATTTCAGCTCCATCATCAAAAAATCTCCATCATCAGCTCAGCTCCATCATCAGCCTCATCATCAATTCCATCATCAGCTCCATCATCAGCTCCATCGTCAGCTCCATCATATCATCAGCTTCATCATCAACTCCAACATCAGCTCCATCTTCAGCTCAATCATCAGTCTCATCATCAAATCTATCATCAACTCCATCATCAGCTCCAGGATTCGCTGGGTATTAAGGGGTTAAATGCATTTCTTTACACACTTTACACGCCTTGCTGAGCATGTTGTTGATGCAGAGCTGCATCAGGAGTGTGTATGTGTGTGTGTGTGTGTGTGTGTGTGTGTGTGTGTGCTGCATGTTTTGGTGTTGCTGTGCATGTTTAGACGGAGACGTGATGTTTTTTTCCTGCGGGGTTGAATAGAGTTGCTCAGGACGTGGACTTTGTGCTGCTGTGATTGTTTATATGAAAGTGAGGAAGTCACATGAGGTCATGTTCTCCATCCTTCCATCACAAACACTCACAAACAGACGAGAAGAAGCCGCATCCGACCTTCACCAAACATCAGAGCAATCCTACCATACTGCAGTGTGACCTTCTTCACACCTTAGACACACACCTACTGGACCTGTAACTGTTAAGGGCCTCACTCAGGGGCCCACATGTGACAGCAGTGTTGAGTCTTGAACAACAACACAGAGTGTGGAGGAAACAGTGCCATCATCTCCATCTCTCTCTCTCTCTCTCTCTCTCTCTCTCTCTCAGTCTCTTTCTCTCTCTCCATTCTCTCTCTCTCTCTCTCTCTCTCTCTCTCTCTCTCTCTCTCTCTCTCTCTTGCTCTTCTCTCTCTCTCTCTCTCTCTCTCCAGCTCCGCATCTGTCGCAGTTCCTGTGGTGATGGATTTTGTTCCAGACCAAACATGTGCACCTGCCCAAATGGACAGATCTCTTCATCCTGTGGCTCCAAATCAGGTGTGTGTGTGTGTGTGTGTGTGTTTGGTGTGTGTTTGTGTTTGTGTGAGTGTGTGTGTATTTGGTGTGTGTTTGTGTGTGTATGTGTTGTATTTGGTGTGTGTTTGTGTGAGTATGTTTGTGTGATTGTGTGTGGGTGTGAATGTGTGTATTTAGAGTGTTTGTGTGAGTGTGTGTGTATTTTGTGTGTGATTTTTGTGTTTGTGTGTGTGTGTGGTGTTGTGTGTGTGTGTGTGTGTGTGTGTGTGTGTGTGTGAGTTTGTTTGTGTGTGTGTCTATTTGTGTGTGTGTGTGTGTGTGTGTGTGTGTGGTGTGTGTGTGTTTGTGTGTGTGTGTGTGTGGTGTGTGTGCTGTGTTGTGCTTGTGTGTGTGGTGTGTGTGTGTGTTTGTTGAGTTGTGTGTTTGTGTGTGTTGTGTGGTGTGTGCTTTGTGTGTGTTTGTTGTGTGTGCTGTGTGTGTGTGCGGCTGGTGTGTGTGTGTGTGTGCGTGTGCCTATTGTGTGTGTGCGCCTGTGTGTTGTGCGTGAATGTGTGTTGCGATCCTGTGTGTCTCTTGTGTGTGTGTGTGTGTCTAGTGTGTTTGTGTGAGTGTGTGTATTTGGTGTGTGATTGTGTGTGAGTGTGTATGTGATGTGTGTGTGTGCGTGTGTGCATATGTGTGTGTGTGTGATCTGGTGTGTGTGAATGTGTGTGTGTGAGTGTGTGTTACTACTTACTGAAGTTTCACTGTGAACTATTAATTGGAATCTGATTCCTGCCTCGTGTATGATGTCACTTCCTCTTCATTACTTCATAACTTCTGGTATTCAATGAGTTCATAGTGCAGTCCAAATCCTACCACCCTACACCCTACACCAGGGGTCTTCAACTGATCAGCTGACATCTGGACAATTCTATATATATATATATATATATATATATATATATATATATATATATATATATATATATATATATATATATATACTGCAATAACAGTGATCAGTATATAAGTGTATTAGTGACCAGTCGTGATGGACACAAACAACTCTACTCACCTTCATTGGTCACAATTTTACCCTACACCCTACATTCACTTCATCCCTACACCCACACGACACTCACCCACACATCACTTCACCCTACACACTACACACTATAGCACTTCACTCACACACTACAATCACTTCACACCCTACACCCTACACACTACACTAGCACCCGACACACTAAGCAAGCACTACACCCTACACACTACACCACTAGACACTTCACCTTGGACACACCTACACCTACAGAAGATACTACGGCACCCACCCCTACACACGAACACACGACACTACACCCTACGACACTACATCACTTCACCCTAAACCCTACACACTACATAACTACATCCCCCACACTATCACCCTACACACTACATCACTACACCCTACACACTACATCACTACACCCTACACACTACATCACTATATCACTTCACCTTACACTCTACACACTATATCACTACATCACTTACACACCCTACACCCTACATCACTACACAGCACACCTACACACTACATCACTACATCACTTCACTCTACACCGAGAGGCTACATCACTTCATCCTACACCCTACATCACTTCACCCTACACACTACATCACCATATCACTTCACCCTACACCCTACACACCACATCACTTCACCCTACACACTACATCATCCTAGAACCCTACACACTACACTACACCCTACACACTACATCACTACACCCTACACACTACATCACTACACTCTACACACTACATCACTATATCACTCACCCTCACCCTTACACTCTACACACTATACTCACCCTACATCACTTCACCCTACACACTACATCACTACACCCTACACACTACATCACTATATCACTTCACCCTACACACTACATCACCATATCACTTCACCCTACACCCTACACACCACATCACTCACTCACCCTACACACTACATCACTTCACCCTACACACTACATCACCTATATCACTTCACCCTACACCCTACACCCTACACACTATATACACTACACTACACTCTACACACTCTACACACTACACTCACTACACCCTACACACTACACACTACATCACTTCACCCTACACACTACATCACTACACCCTACACACTACACACTACATCACTTCACCCTACACACTACACACCTATATCACTTCACCCTACACCCTACACACTACATCACTATACACTCACTTCACTCTACACACTACATCACTTCACCCTACACCCTACACACTACATCACTACACCCTACACACTACATCACTACACCCTACACACTACATCACTATATCACTTCACCCTACACTCTACACACTATATCACTACATCACTTCACCCTACACCCTACACACTACATCACTACACCCTACACACTACACACTACATCACTTCACCCTACACACTACACCCTAACACTACACACTATCACCTACACACTACATCCCTACACACCCTACACACCTATCACTTCACCCTACACCCTACACACCACATCACTTCACCCTACACCTACACACACCCTACACCCTACACTCACATACACTCTCAACACACCTACACCCTAACACCACTCACCACTACCACACCCTACACACTACATCACTTCACCCTACACTCTACACACTATATCACTACATCACTCCACCCTACACCCTACACACTACATACACACACTATACATCACTACACACTCACCCTACACACTACATCACTTACACCCTAACACACTACATCACTACACTCTACACACTACATCACTATATCACTTCACCCTACACACTACATCACTTCACCCTGCACACTACATCCTCACTACACATACATTCTACATTCTACATTCTACATCCTACACCCTACACCCTACACACATCACTACATAGTACACCCTATACACTAAACCCTATGCCCTACACCGAATGTTTCACCCAATGTTTCTTTACATTTAATGCAGGTCACTGAATCTTCATTGGAGTGATCAGAAATAAATTCATAATGTCAGTATGTGTAACAAACATCTGGAACTGCAAAGAAACAAATCCCTGCAGATGTTTTATTGCAAACCGCACCCTTAAGACTTAACACCCATATAACACAAGTCTATGTGTGTGTGTGTCTGTGTGCCTTTGTATCGATGTATGTCTGTGTGAGTGCGTATATAAATATAAATATAATAACATTAGTGCTGTGAAAGAAAATTTTTATTAACACATAATTAACGTTATTAACACGTTAACTTTGGCAGCACTAATATATATATATATGTGTGTGTGTGTGTGTGTGTGTGTGTGTGTGTGTGTGTATGTGAGAGAGTGTATGTTTGTTTGTATGTGTGTTTTGAATGTGTGTGTGTGTGTGTGTGTGTGTGTGTGTGTAAGTGTATATTGTATGTATGTGTTGTTTTGACCTTTGTGTGTGTTGTTGTGTGTGTGTGTGTGTGGTGTGTGTGGGTGTGCGTAAGTGTATATTGTATGTATGTGTTTTTGAATTGTGTGTGTGTGTGTGAGTGTATATTGTATGTGTGTATATGTGTGTGTAAGTGTAAATTGTATGTATGTGTTTTTGAATTTGTGTGTGTGTGTGTGTGTGTGCGTGTGTATGAGTGTATATTGTATGTATGTGTTTTTGAATTTGTGTGTGTGTAAGTGTATATTGTATGTATGTGTTTTTGTATTTGTGTGTGTGTGTGTGTGTGTGTGTGTGTGTGTGAGTGTATATTGTATGTATGTGTTTATGAATGTGTGTGTGTTTGTGTGTTTAATATATTTCTCTGTTGCAGTTCAAAACTGTAATATTCGGTGTATGAATGGAGGGACGTGTGGTGAAGATCAGTGTCTGTGTCAGAAAGGATACACTGGAGCTCACTGCGGCCAGCGTAAGGATCATCATCACCACCCTCACCTCATCATCATCATCATCACCTTCATCATCATCATCATCACCACACCTCACCTTCATCATCATCACCATCATCATCCTCATTATCATCATCAACATCACCCATCACCATCATCACTTCATCATCAACCAATCACCTTTATCATCATCATCATCACCACCACCACCGTCACCTTCATCATCATCACCACCACCACCCTCACCCTCACCTTCATCAACATCACAATCACCTTCATCAACCTCATTAATATTATCACCATCACCCTCACCATTCATCATCATCATCATCATCATCACATCATCATCATCATCATCATCATCATCATCATCATCATCATCATCATCATCATCATCACCTCACCATCATCATCATCATCATCATATCATCATCACCATCACCTTCATCATCATCATCATCATCACCATCACCCTCACCTTCATCATCATTATCGTCATCAACCTCACCTTCATCATCACATCACCATCATCATCATCATCATCATCACCATCATCATCACCTTTATTATCATCACCTTCATCATCCTCATATCATCATCACCATCACCTTCATCATCATCATTATCACCATAACCCTCACCTTCATCATCACCACCATCATCACCATCATCATCATCATCACCATCCTCATCACCTTTATCATCCTCATTATCATCACCACCATCATCACCATCATCATCATCATCATCATCATCATCACCTTTATCATCATCACCTTCATCATCCTCATCATCATCATCATCATCACCACCATCATCATCATCATCATCATCACCATCATCATCATCATCATCCCATATCATCATCACCATAACCTTCATCATCATCACCATCATCATCCTCATTATCATCATCACCATCACCCTCACCTTCATCATCACCACCACCATCATCATCATCATCATCATCATCATCCTCATCATCATCATCACCATCACCCTCATCATCATCATCATCATCATCATCACCATCATCATCATCACCATCACCTTTATCATCCTCATATCATCATCACCCTAACCTTCATCATCATCACCATCATCATCCTCATCATCATCATCACCATCACCCTCACCATCATCATCATCATCATCATCACCATCATCACCTCATCACTCATCATCATTATCGTCATCAACCTCACCTTCATCATCACCACCACCATCATCACATCATCATCATCACATCATCATCATCATCATCATCATCATCATCATCATCATCACCTTCATCATCCTCATCATCATCATCATCATCACCATCACCCTCACCTTCATCATCATCATCATCATCACCCTCACCTTCATCATCATCACCATCATCATCATCATCATCATCATCATCATCATCATCATCATCATCATCATCATCATCATCATCATCATCATCATCATCATCATCATCATCATCATCATCTTCATCATCATCACTATCTTCATCATCACCACCCTCACCTTCATCATCATCATCATCACCTCTGTTAGACAGTCACATCTGTTTGAATCTGATTTAATGAATAAGATTTTAGTCAGTGTAGCGGATTTCATTCAGATTTGAAGTTGCATTTTGCATACAACAAACTAATTGTTTATTTTATTTTATTGTAAATAGACAATGTAACCTCAGACCTCACAGGACATGTGACTGGTATTGTCATGGTAACATGTAGCATATATTTCATTTACAACTTTGTTCATACTGCAATAATTAAGTCTAATGCTGTACTATTTGTGTGTGTGTGTGTGTGTGTGTGTGTAGCTGTGTGTGAGTCTGGGTGTTTGAATGGAGGAAGGTGTGTTGCTCCGAACCGATGTGTGTGTACGTACGGATTCACTGGAGCTCAGTGTGAACGAGGTAAGACTCAACACCGCTCTCATTCCATCACAAATGTTCAACCCTTGTTCATGTTATGTGATGTAGTCATGGTTGATACTGATGTAGCTTGTTATCATGGCAATGCTGATGTAGTGTGTTGTCATGACGATACTGATGTATCTTGTTGTCATGGCAATGCTGATGTAGCTTGTTGTCATGGCAATACTGATGTATCTTGTTGTCATGGCGATACTGATGTATCTTGTCATGGCAATGCTGATGTAGCTTGTTGTCATGGCAATACTGATGTATCTTGTCATGGCAATGCTGATGTAGCTTGCTGTCATGGCGATACTGATGTATCTTGTCATGGCAATGCTGATGTAGCTGGTCATGGCGATGCTAATGTATCTTGTTGTCACGGCGATACTGATGTAGCACGTTGTCATGGCAATACTGATGTAGCTTGTCATGGCGATGCTGATGTAGCTTGTTGCTATAGTGCTGTGACACTGATGTAACTTGTCATGGTGACAGTGGGATTGTGAGCTCTAAATCTTGAAGTTGATTGATCTGTTGATTGTACAGTGCATGATACAGAGAGTATATGGTGTATATGATGCATGGGTGTATATGATACAGAGAGTGTATGATACGGAGTCTATATATTCTGCATGAGTGTATAATACAGAGAGTATACGGTATATGATGCATGAGTGTATAATACAGAGAGTATACGGTATATGATGCATGAGTGTATAATACAGAGAGTATACGGTATATGATGCATGAGTGTATAATACAGAGAGTATACGGTATATGATGCATGAGTGTATATGATACAGTGTATATGATGCAGAGAGTGTATTATGTATGATACATGAGTGTATGATACATGAGTATATGACACAGAGAGTGTATGATGTATGATACATGAGTGTATGATACATGAGTATATGATACAGAGAGTGTATGATGCATGAGTGTATGATGTTTGATACAGAGAGTGTATGATGCATGAGTGTATGATGTTTGATACAGAGAGTGTATGATACATGAGTCTATTATACAGAGAGTGTATGATGCATGATGAGTGTATATACAGAGAGTGTACAGAGATGATATGAGTGTATATGATGTATGATACAGAGAGTGTAGATGTGTGAGTGTATGATACAGAGAGTGTATGATACAAAGACAGAGAGTGTGTGTGTATGATACAAAGAGTGCATGATGCATGAGTGTGTGATGTATGATACAGAGAGTGTATAATACAGAGAGTGTATGATACAGAGAGTGTATGATACAGAGAGTGTATGCTACATGAGTGTATGATACAGAGAGTGATGAGTGTATGATACAGAGAGTGTAGGATGCATGAGTGTATGATGCATGAGTGTATGATACAGTGTATACTGTATGATACAGAGTGTGTATGATGTATGATACAGAGAGTGTACTGTATGATACAGAGTACAGATGAGTGTATGATGTATGATACAGAGAGTGTACGATACAGTGTATACTGTATGATACAGAGAGTGTATGATACAGAGTGTGTATGATGTATGATACAGAGAGTGTACGATACAGTGTATACTGTATGATACAGAGAGTGTATGATACAGAGTGTGTATGATGTATGATACAGAGAGTGTACGATACAGTGTATACTGTATGATACAGAGAGTGTATGATACAGAGTGTGTATGATGTATGATACAGAGAGTGTATGATACAGTATATGATTTATGATACAGAGAGTGTAGGATGCGTGAGTGTATGATACAGAGAGTGTATGATACAGTGTATACTGTATGATACAGAGAGTGTATGATACAGTGTGTATGATGTGTACAGATGTATGATACAGAGTGTATGATACAGTAGTGTATGAGTGATATGATGATACAGAGAGTGTAGGATGCGTGAGTGTATGATACAGAGAGTGTATGATACAGTATATGATTTATGATACAGAGAGTGTAGGATGTGTGAGTGTATGATACAGAGAGTGTATGATACAGTGTATGATGTATGATACAGAGAGTGTATGATGTATGATGTATGATACAGAGAGTGTATGATGCAGTATGTGTACTGTATGATACAGAGATGATACAGTATGATGAGATACAGAGAGTATGATGATGCATGAGTGTATACTGTATGATACATGAGTGTATGATACATGAGTGTGAGTGTATGATACAGAGAGTGTATGATGCATGAGTGTATGATACAGAGAGTGTATGATGCATGAGTGTATGATACAGAGAGTGTATGATACAGGGAGTGTATGATGCATGAGTGTATGATACATGAGTGTATGAGAGAGTGTATGATACATGAGTGATACAGAGAGTGTATGCATGAGTGTATGATACAGAGAGTGTATGATACAGTATATGATGTATGATACAGAGAGTGTATGATGCATGAGTGTATGATACAGAGAGTGTATGATACAGATGAGTGTATGATACAGATGAGTGTATGATACAGAGAGTGTATGATGCATGAGTGTACAGAGATGATATGCATGAGTGTATGATACAGAGAGTGTATGATATGCGAGTGTATGATACATGAGTGTATGATGAGAGTGTATGATACAGATAGTGTATGATACAGAGAGTGTATGATGCAGATAGTGTATGATACAGATAGTGTATGATACAGATAGTGTATGATACAGATAGTGTATGATACAGATAGTGTATGATACAGAGAGTGTATGAGGCATGAGTGTATGATACAGAGACTGTATGATGCATGAGTGTATGATACAGAGACTGTATGATACAGTGTATGATGTATGATACAGAGCGTGTATGATACAGAGCGTATGGTCTGGTAATCGTCGATGTAAGTTTTTGAGTTCTTTGTGGCCAGCTGTGATTCATAAGAATGAAGGTCCTGATGAGACGGCTGAGGAGAACATGGTGATTTGTGTTTTGTGGTGAGCAGAAGGTTCTGCATGTACAGATGAGTCCTTGCATGTGAATCTGTGAGACAATGCGCAGAGAGTTTCATGGTGTTTTTTCAGCTTGTTTTTTCCCCCAAGCTGCTTTTTGAGATCTGTCATGTGTTTGGACTCGTCCCTCTGTTCAGACCCGATCTAATACAGATGTACCAGAGCAGGGTGTGGGAGCAGGAGATACACTGCTGGGTTTGTTTGGTACCATGTGCTTCTCATTACCATACATATTTACAATGAAATGCCCAAAACAAGCCACGTGTGTTTGTGTGTGTGTGTGTGTGTGTGTGTGTGTGTGTGTGTGTGTGTGTGAGGCAAAATAAGGAGGTTTCACCAGGAGCTATTCAGCTTTGTGTGTACAGGAGTGTATATTTTATATTGTTTTCAGGAGTGTGTTCTTTGTATTTTCATTAGTGTGTTTTCACAAGTGTGTATTTTGAGTGTATTCAGGAGTGTGTATTCAGTAGTGTGTGTACAGTGGTGTATATTCATTCATTCATCTTCTACCGCTATATCCGATCTTCCCTCGGGTCACAGGGAGCCTGTGCCTATCTCAGGCGTCTATGGGCATTAAGGCAGGATACACCCTGGATGGAATGGCAACCCATCGCAGGGCACACACACACACACAATCACACACACATTCATACACTAGGGACAATTTTCCAAGGTGCCAATCAACCTACCGTGCATGTTTTTGGACCGTGGAGGAAACCGGAGAACGCGGAGAAAAACTCCCTGAGGCACGGGGAGAACATTCAAACTCCACACACACATGGCCGAGACGAGAATCGAACCCGGAGGCGAACGTGCTAACCACTAAGCCACCGTGCCCCTGGTGTATATTCAGGAGTGTGTATTCAGTCATGGTGATGCTGATGTAGGTTGTTGTCATGGTGATTCTTCAGTAGTGTATATTCAGTAATGTATATTTAATAGTGTGTATTCAGTAGTGTGTATTCAAATGTGTATATTCAGTAGTGTGTATTCAGGAGTGTACATTCAGTCATGGTGATGCTGATGTTGTTTGTTGTCATGGTGATGTTTCAGGAGTATGCATTGTGGAGTTTGTATACAAAAGTGTTTATTCTAGGGTGTGTCACCTGGACTGTCTATTTGCGAGTGTGTTTTGATTTGATTGTTTATGTAAATTATTTTTGCAGTAGTGTGTATATGAGTGTGTATGAGA
>JACRUU010000019.1:22036506-22044006 GCA_030449085.1 Kryptopterus vitreolus
ATCCATAAGGGTGATGAAAGGTCGGATCCCATCAGGGTTACCGTCAGAGATCAGTACAGATTTAAGGAGTAGGGGAAGTGAGTGATCACGGCTGCTGCTTTGTGACAATGACAATTGTGTAAAAAAAATTTAAATAAACATGCTCTTACAAATAAAACCGAACTGAATTGATTAGAGAAAGACGGATCGTTAGACTTAAAGGCGGACTTTTTATCATTTTTTTGTGAGAGATTTCGTGCAGCACATAAACTGTGATTTATTGTCACGCTTTCTGCAGTAAGAACGGTGTTTAAAATAAATACATGACTGAGGTTGTATCTGCAGTCCAGGCTTTAAATTAATCCACTGCTGCTCTGTAGTTTGTGAAACATCTGGGATTAAACACCGACTGCAGCTGACTATAAAACTAAAATGTGCTGGTGATACGGGACCGTGTGGTTGTTTATGTGGATTTGACGTGAATCTGCCATCCACTTTCAGACCCTCGGTAAATACAGGAGCTTTTTATCTTAATCTTATTTTTAGTTTCGTGTTAAATGGTGATTTTTTTTTATAAAGAGCTGCAGAATTCCATCAGGTCACTAATCTGGAAAATGTTGATTTACATTGAAGCAGGTCAATAACATCAAGAACATTTAAATAAGGACATGTTTGGAACCTGTCACCATGATACATGATATAGGACTGAATTCATGTCCCATATTTTCCAATGAAAACAACCACTAGAAATTAACATTAAAAGAAATTAAAAAGATATTAATATTAAAAGATTAATTTACAGATTGAAATAAATAATTCTTTTTTTTTTATTAAAGGGATTTATATAATTGATATATTTATAATAAGAGTGTTAGAAACAAAAAGTATTCGTTTATGGTATAGTTTGACAGGTATATATATATATATATATATGTGTGTGTGTGTGTGTGTGTGTGTGTGTGTGTGTGTGTGTGTGTGTTTGTACAATATATATAATAGCATTGGATGAACTGATGTTTGGAGGATCATGTTAAATGATTCAGGATCAAGATATACACATATATATATATATATATATATATATATATATATATATATATATATATATATATATATATATATAGGGGCACGGTGGCTTAGTGGTTAGCACGTTCGCCTCACACCGCCAGGGTCCGGGTTCGATTCCCGTCTCGGCCATGTGTGTGTGTGGAGTTTGCATGTTCTCCCCCGTGCCTCAAGGGGTTTTTCTCCTGGGTTCTCCGGTTTCCTCCCCTGTCCAAAAACATGCACAGTAGGTTGATTGGCACCTTGGAAAATTGTCCCTAGTGTATGAATGTGTGTGTGTGTGTCCTGCGATGGGTTGGCATTCCATCCAGGGTGTATCCTGCCTTAATGCCCATAGACGCCTGAGATAGAGGCACAGACTCCCCGTGACCTGAGGGAAGATCGGATAAAGCGGTAGAAGATGAATGATGAATGAATATATATGTGTGTGTGTGTGTGTGTGTGTGTGTGTGTGTGTGTGTGTATGTGTGTATATATATATATATATATATATATATATGTAGTATAATAGTTTAATCATACTGATTTGTATTGTTTAGTTATAAAAATGTTATGATGAAAATCATCAGATTTCAGAGTTCAGAGCTTTGATGGATTCTATAAGAAGAAAAGCAAACGCACACAGAGACGAGCAGACGAGAAGAAGGTGGGAATGTGAACAGGTTTAATATTATGGAATTCTGCTCGGAGAGATTAGTTTAGAATGTGAAGAACTCGAGAAGTACAGTATGTCGGATTATAAAAAGCCATTTGAGATGGAGAGTAAAGAAACGCCGTCAACAGCTTCATAAATCAGGTTTCTCACTGATGAAGTTCTCCTAGTGTGTATGTTACAATCTGCCCAAGCTTCACCTTGGAGACTGAGACACACACACACACACACACACACACACACTCCATCTCCAGCTGGTGTTTGTTTATATGAAGGGACAGAGCCGTTATATTTAGTCCTGCTTCACTGAATTTATAAAGGCTTCATTACCAGGGCTGTGGAGTCAAACATCTCTAGTGCAGTGTGGCTTCAAGGAAAAGGAACAGACCAGCCATAACACACCCACACACACACACACACACACACACACACACACACACATACATATGTTGAGTGTGCTGGGGTGAAAGGAGTCGGCTCGGTCGTCTCTGCCCAGAAATAATAGCACGCTTCCCAGAATCCCCGGAGAAAGTGTGTGTAAGAATTCCAGATAGGATCAAATGATTTTTTTTTTGAAGGTCGTCCTGGTTGGACCTGTCACGACTTCCTGGGAGGAATTATCATGTCTCTGTTATTCTTCCGTAATCAATTTAATATGGAGAGACTGAAATGAAGCCCAGAGAGTTCAGGAGGCGAAATCCACAAATACCAGACCTGCAAACGCACAACTTTTACTTTTTTAATACTTACCCTCACATTCAGATGTTTCTCTGTGTGTGTGTGTGTATGTGTGTGTGTGTGTGTGTGTGTGTGTGGAAGCTCTAAGTTGGACACCTGGAGATAAATGACGTTGTGAACATTTCGAATGCAGGTGATGATGATGATGATGAAATCTTGTGTTTTAGATGTAGACGAGTGCTCCACAATCCCGGCCTTGTGCGGTGGAGGAGAATGCTCCAACACCATCGGGAGCTACGTGTGTAAATGTCCTGTGGGATACGACACGGCTCTGGATGGATCACGCTGCATCGGTGAGCTTCAGCAGGAACAGTTTCATCATCACTTATCCAAACATCATGACCACGAGGTTCTGAGTGTCTCCTGTAACGCTCGGGGTTTGATGGACTGGTGATCAGAAGGAGAGTTTAAGGCTGGATTTGTAAACACACAGTGACACACACACACACACACACACACACAAACATCATATATACATTGATGTGAGATGTGACATGAGAATGTGTGGCTCTTCAAATCACCACCAGGGTCACGCTGCCGGACCCCTGAGCGCGGGCCCCCGGCCCTCAACTGCTCGGTGTTAACAAAAGGAAATGCGAGTGGGCGGAGCTTAGAAGGAGTGTTTAAGAAGGATTGGAAATTGCATAGTCGAAATCAGGGAGGTGGGAGTGTTTATGACATTCTGGACTCTGCACCAGCAGTTCGCAGGTTCAAATCCCAGCACCAACCAAGCCGCAAGTAGTGGACCCTTGAGCAAGACCCTTAACCCCTTGCTGTAGAGAAAGGCATATTCTAAATGCCTTAAATGTAAATCAGGTGCAGAGTGAAAAGGAGGACCTGCTTTTAGTTTCCATTCACTGCAGCCAATCACGTTTAATTATAACCTTATAAGGACATTCATTTTGGATTTATAAGCGGAGAAGATGATTGGACAGCATGGTGTGTGTGTGTGTGTGTGTGTGTGTGTGTGTGTATTTAAGCATCGTATTCCTGATTTCATTACGATTTACCCTAAGAAGATGCCCTCAGAAGATGTTGGGAGGTGGTAGCCCAGTGGTTAAGGTGTTGGACTCTGATCATGGGTTCAAACCCCACCACCACCAAGCTGCCACTAGTGGGCCCTTGAGAAAGGCCCTTAACCCTCAATTGCTCAGTTGTAATTCGCTCTGGATAAGGGCGTCTGCCAAATGGCATAAATGTAAATTTATACTAGATGTTGTGGAGTTTCATTCAGCTACCAGAGTGTTGGTAACGTCAGGTACTTATGTAGGTGAGAAGATGAGGAGGTTCCACAGTCAGTATTTACATTCATCCTACAGGCGTTGATTAGAGTCGGAGATCTTTTAAGGAGGAGACGTTCCTCTAAAGCCGCGGGAAAGCAGAACTTCATGGAGCCGTCAATGGTTTTGGGGTTTATGAGAACCTTCTGAACGCTTGCGTTCCTCCAGCTTAGTGTTTGGAGAAGAAGCACATTTACAGTTACGGCATTTGGCAGACGCTCTTATCCAGAGTGACGATACAACTGAGCAATTGAGGGTTAAGGGCCTTTCTCCCACTAGTGGTAGCTTGGTGGTGGTGGTGGGGTTTGAACCTGTGTTCTTCCGGTCCAGAGGCCAACACCTTAACCACTGGGCACTCCCACATCAAGTAGGAAACCTCATGTGTCCTGATATTAATAAACGGTAAGTAGAAGTGGGCGGGGCTTAGAGACAGGACTGAAGAAACTGAACATGGTTCTCCTAAGTGACAAGAACTACCAAGGTGCAAAGAACACACACACCTACACACACACACACACACACACACACACACAGAGGTTACAAAACTGATGAAACTTCTAGAATTTCCTGCAGCAGCAGAATGTAGGTCAGTCGCTGGGCGTCACTGATTCCACAGCACTGAGATCCTCAGTGTATGAGGTGATGATAGAGAGAGAGAGAGAGAGAGAGAGAGAGAAAAGGAGAGGAGGGAGAGACAGAGAAAGAGAGAGAGAGAGAAAGAGGGGGAGATGAAATGAGGAAGGACAGAGAGAGACGGTCACTTAGCAGAAGATAAAGGAAGATTGAATGGAGGGAAAGATGAGTCATGCACTTGTTTCTATCTCTCTGTCTCTCAGGAACGTGGCAGTAGATCTCTCCATCACTCGTTCGCTCTCCCTGAAGGAGCAGAAATCCTTCATGGAGAGTTTTTATTTGCTGGAGCTCTATAACGTCTATAAGTCTGGGCTTTTCTCCACATTTTCATTTCATCTGAAAGGTGAATGTAAATATTTGGAAATCGCCGTGTTTGTTTGAGACGGTCGTCTGAGTAACGCGCGAGGAGTCTTATCTCCGTCCTGACCGTCTAAAAACCAGTCCAGTGAATCCTGAATCTTCCGACGAGGTTCTGTGGTGCCAGAGAAGAGATCAGAACTAAACTCTCAGCACAAGGATACAGGATACCATCCTGATCTTTCCACTTCCAGCTACTCCCTGTAGGGGGCGCCACAGAGGATCGTCCTTCTCTACCCTGTTCCCTCTACATCTGGCTCTTTCACCCCAAACTACCTGCATGTCTTCCCTCAACACATCCATAAACTTCCTCCTCCTCCTCTTCCTCGTCCTTTCTCTTCTCCTCCATCCTCTTCTCCCTCCGTCCCCCATGTCCCTCTCACTCTCTCCTCCTCCATCACCTCGTCTCCAAAACATCCTACATGTCCCTCTAATACACTCATTTCTAATCCTGTTCCATCCTCATCACTCCCAATCACCATCTTCACCTCCTCCATCTCCAGCTCCACCTCCTGTCTTACACCACGCCACCTACTGTCTCTAAACCATAACAACATCGCGGGTCTCACCACCCTTTCACTCTTACATATACTCTTCTATCACACATCACTCCTGTAACTCTTCTCCACCCACTCCACCCTGCCTGCACTCTCTTCTTCACTTCTCCACCCGCTCCACCCTGCCTGCCATCTTTTTTCTTCACTTCTTCACCCGCTCCACTCTGCCTGCACTCTTTTCTCCACACACGCCCACCCTGTCTGCTTTCTTTTTTCCACTTCTCCACCCTCTCCACCTTACCTGCATTCTTTTCTTCTCTTCTCCACCTCTCCACCCTGACTCCTTTCCTTCATTTCTTCACTTCTCCACCCGCTCCACCTTGCCTGCTCTCTTTTCTTCGTTTCTCCGCCCACTCCACCCTGCCTGCACTCTTTTTTCTTCACTTCTCCACCCGCTCCACCCTGCCTGCACTCGTTTTTCTTTAGTTCTACACCCGCTCCACCCTGCTTGCACTCTTTTCTCCACACACGCCACCGTGCCTGCTTTCTTTTTTCCACTTCTCCACCCACTCCACCCCTGCCTGCACTCTTTTTATTCTCTTCTCTACCCTGCCTGCACTCTTTTCTCCACCCATATCTTCCCCCTCTCTGTCTCCACCTTTGGGAAAACAGTAGTCCAGTTTATACCAGTTTACATCCTTAATGACTGGTTTATGATACGATCCTGATTATTATAAAAGGTTTCATTACAGAAAAATATAAACACACAATAAATAATGTACCATTTAGTGTAACATCTGGACCAGTGGTGGTGTAACGGATTTGCTCTCGATTTGCTCTTGGCAGTAGAAGGTTGTAAGTTGGTGCTTGGACATGTGTGTGAACATCCTGCAGCTCAGTGTCTCCGAGTGACTTTGGGTAAAACATGTCAAACATTTCATTCTTTATATTTTTTACTCGTTCTCACTTTTTTCCGTCACGTCAGCAGAATGGAGAACCTCCTTCAGGATCAAAAGTACCTTTACCTTTCACCACTTGGAGGATCTCTAAAAGTCCAGCTGAGATCTTCTTATACACCTGCAGCTAATCCTCATCTCCTTCTCCTCCTTTGCTCCATCTCCTTTTCTTCCCTCTTCTTCTCCTTCTCCTGCACTTCTTCCCCATTGCCACACCTTCTACTCCTTTATCTCCTCCCCTCATCCCCCCATTCTCGATAATCTGCCTACTTTGATGATGTTTTCTATGTCTTTCAGTTTTCTCTCATGATCTCTGATTCTCATTCATCTTCTACCGCTTTATCCGATCTTCCCTCGGGTCACAGGGAGCCTGTGCTTATTTTAGGCGTCTATTGGCATTAAGGCAGGATACACCCTGGATGGAATGCCAACCCATTGCACGGCACACACACACACACACAATCACACACACATTCATACACTAGGGACAATTTTCCAAGGTGCCAATCAATGTTTTTGGACCGGGGGGAAACCGGAGAACCCGGAGAAAAACCCTCTGAGGCACGGTTAGAACATGCAAACTCCACACACACATGGGTGAGACGGGAATCGAACCCGTATCCTGGAGGTGTGAGGCGAACGTGCTAACCACTAAGCCACCGTGCTCACATTGATCTCTGACTTAGTGTTGATAAATAATCTGGTTATCTCCTGGTGTCTCCTCTCGTTCTGTACAGATGCTCACGCAGGATTTTGCTTTGACAGTATAATCAATAATCGCTGTGCCAATCAGAACTCACAGCGTATGACCAAGACTCAGTGCTGCTGTTCACTGGGACGCTGCTGGGCAAGAAATACCATCCCTGAGATCTGCCCCCTACCTGGAACCGGTAACACACACACACACACACACACACACACACACACACACACACACAGACATACACACTTATTATATATCTGTATCTTTTATTTCCCCAGAGGAGCAAAAAATATTGTGTCAGCAGGTCCAGCCTCTTGGTCCTGGTCCTATTGGGCCGTATGTTCCTGGTGGTCCTGGTAGCGGCCCATACATTCCTGGAGGACCTGGAACCGGTCCATACATTCCTGTTGGACCTGGTACTGGGCCCTATATTCCATATGTTCCATTTGGTCCTGGTCCGCAGGTTCCAATTTCACCTCCTGAGCAGCCTGGACCAGCCGTCATACCTCCATTACGTGTTATACCAGGTATGCATACAAACCAAGTGGCAGCCAAGAACTAGATATATATATATATATATATATATATATATATATATATATATATATATCCATATATATATATATATATAATATATATG
>JACRUU010000019.1:22051506-22059006 GCA_030449085.1 Kryptopterus vitreolus
AGATTTTGAGTGCCAGTGTTATCCCGGGTATGAAAGTGGATTTATGATGATGAAGAACTGTATGGGTGAGTGGACCGCCTTTGACTCCGCCCCCTGATCCCACGCCTGACTCCGTCCTCTGTAGATCTACATTATACTATTCTATTTCTATATTTCAATTGTATTTATAATGGTTGTGAGTGCACATCATATTTGTTTAAATACCTGTGTGTGTGTGTGTGTGTGTGTGTGTGTGTGTGTGTGTGTGTAGATATTGATGAATGTGAGAGAAACCCGTTGCTGTGTCGTGGAGGTGACTGTATTAACACTGAGGGAAGTTTCCGCTGCGCCTGTCCTCCCGGACACGAAGTCTCTACTGATGGAACATCCTGCCTTGGTCAGTGTGTTACCATACATCACTGTGTGTTACCATACATCAGTCCTAAATGCCTTTGTGAAGGGTTGTTTTAATTGAGAGTTAAATTGTTTGTTTCCTGTGTGTGTGTGTGTGTGTGTGTGTAGACATTAATGAGTGTGAGCTGAGTGATAAGCTGTGTAGAAATGGTCAGTGTGTGAACATGATCGGACGTTATCAATGTTCCTGCAATACCGGCTACAAATCCACAGAGGACCGACTATCCTGTATTGGTGAGACACACACACACACACACACATACACACACACACTTATACACACCTATAAACTGACACAAACAACAAAAACACAAGTTTGTAAGAATATGAATCTGTGTATTATAATGTATTAATATTTGTATGTGTGTGAATGTGTGTGTTTATGTCTGTGTGTGTGTTTACGTATGCGTATCTGTGTGTTTGTGTGTGTGTTTATTTCTGTATGTTTTTTGGTGTGTGTGTGCGTGTGTGTGTGTGAATGTATTTATCTGTCGGTGTGTGTGTGTGTGTATGTATTAAGACATTGATGAGTGCACTATCCTGAACGGTGGCTGTGAGACGACCTGCACCAACTCAGATGGTAGCTATGAGTGTAGCTGTTACCGTGGGTATGCCCTGATGCCTGACCAACGCAGCTGCACCGGTCAGAACACACACACACACACACACACACACATTCTCTATCTTTGTATTTAAATAGCAGGAACGGTTATGAACGGGATCAGAACCCTGTAGAGATCCTCCATGATGTCCCTGATGTTGTTCTTCTCATGGACAGCTGATATCTGTACACATTCAACTCAAACCTCACGTATGCTTTGTGTGTATGTTGTGTGTGTGTGTGTGTGTAGACATTAATGAATGTGAGGAGAGTCCAGATATCTGTGATGGAGGTCAGTGCACCAACATTCCAGGAGAGTTCCAGTGTCTCTGTTATGATGGTTACATGTCCTCTGAAGACATGAAGAGCTGCCTAGGTAACACACGCACACACACACATATATCAATACACACACACACACACACACACACACACACATATATATATATATATATATATATTATATATATATATATATATACACACACACACATATACAGACGCATACACACACACAAAGTTGTAAAGAGTAAAGTGTAAACTTTGTGTGTGTGTGTGTGTGTGTGTGTGTGTGTGTGTGTGTGTGTGTGTGTGTGTGTGTGTGTGTGTGTGTTAAGATGTGGACGAGTGTGAACTAAACCCTAATATCTGTCTGAATGGGAAATGTGAGAACACCAAAGGATCTTTCATCTGTCATTGTGAACTTGGATACTCGATCAGGAAGGGAACAACCGGCTGTACAGGTAACACACACACATACACACTGAGGATAAAGGTTGATAGAGGATGAGGATTGTGTGTGTGTGTGTGTGTGTGTGTGTGTGTAAAACCCACAAAGCACTGACCACAGTGAAAATCTAATGTGTGTCAGAGCTTCATACAACCTTTTTTGTGCTTTCTTGCATCTTATCTGTCGCCTCTCTATACACATCCTTGTACCTATACAATCGTGTGTGTGTGTGTGTGTGTGTGTGTGTGTGAAGATGTTAACGAGTGTGAAATCGGAGCTCATAATTGTGCCAGACACGCCATTTGCACCAACACAGCTGGAAGCTTTAAATGCAGCTGTGGACCAGGATGGATCGGGAATGGGATTGTATGTACAGGTGAGACAAAAATACATACATAGAGCACTCATCCAGATCTGTAACACACACACACACAACCACACACAACTGCTGTTGGAATCTGCGGATGTGTTTGTTTGTGTGTGTGTGTGTGTGTGTGTGTGTGTGTGTGTGTGTGTTACAGATCTGGATGAGTGCTCTAACGGTACACACCAGTGCAGTCCGAATGCGGAGTGTATGAACACCATGGGCTCGTACCGCTGCATGTGTAAGGAGGGATTCGCTGGAGACGGGTTCTACTGCACAGGTATATACACACACACAAAGCACACACACACACACACACACACACACATACACAGGATGGTTTATTATATACCCTGTAACTGTGTGTAGATTTTGATGAGTGTGCGGAGAACGTGAACCTGTGTGAGAACGGTCACTGCCTGAACATTGCTGGTGGTTACCGCTGTGACTGTGACATGGGATTTATTACAACACCTGATGGACAAGCATGTGAAGGTACAGAGTCTGTCTGTCTGTCTGTCTGTCTGTCTGACTGTCTGTCTGTCCCACTGTCTGTCCCCCTGTCTCTGTCTGTAGCTCTGTCTGTCCTATGTATAGATAGATAAAGTTAAGATGAAGTACACTATATAAAGTGAACATAATGTACAATATAAAGTTAACACAAAGTACACTATATAGTGAACATGAAGTACACTATAAAGTGAACATGAAGTACACTATAAAGTGAACATAAATACAATATAAAGTGAACATGAAGTACACTATAAAGTGAACATGAAGACAATATAAAGAACATGAAGACAATATAAAGTGAACATGAAGTACAATATAAAGTGAACATGAAGTACAATATAAAGTGAACATGAAGTACACTATATACTGAACATGAAGTACAATATAAAGTGAACATGAAGTACACCTATATAGTGAACATGAAGTATATAAAGTGAACATGAAGTACTGAACTGAACATGAATACAATATAAAGTACACTATATACTGAACATGAAGTACAATATAAAGTGAACATGAAGTACATGAAGTACTATATATGAACATGAAGTACCATGAACATGAAGTACAATATAAAGTGAACATGAAGTACAATATAAAGTGAACATGAAGTACAATATAAAGTGAACATGAAGTACAATATAAAGTGAACATGAAGACAATATAAAGTGAACATGAAGTACAATATAAAGTGAACATGAAGTACAATATAAAGTGAACATGAAGTACACTATATACTGAACATGAAGTACACTATATACTGAACATGAAGTACAATATGAATACAATATAAAGTGAACATGAAGTACAATATAAAGTACATGAAGACTATATACTGAACATGAAGTACATTGAAGTACACTATATACTGAACATGAAGTACAATATATGAAGTACAATATATACTGAACATGAAGTACAATATATACTGAACATGAAGTACAATATATATACTGAACATGAAGTACAATATAAAGTGAACATGAAGACAATATAAAGTGAACATGAAGTACAATATAAAGTGAACATGAAGTACACTATATAAAGTGAACATGAAGTACAATATAAAGTGAACATGAAGTACACTATATACTGAACATGAAGTACAATATAACGTGAACATAAAGCTATGAGTACATGAACATATAAAGTGAACAATACTATAAGAACTGAACAATAAAATGAAGTACACTATATACTGAACATGAAGTACAGAATATAAATGAACATGAAGACAATATAAAGTGAACATGAAGTACATATAATACTGAACATGAACATGAAGTACAATATAAAGTGAACATGAAGTACAACTATAATACTGAACATGAAGTACAATACAATATGAACATGAAGTACAATATATACTGAACATGAAGAACATGAAGTACAATATAAAGAACATGAACATGAAGTGAACATGAGTACAAAGGAAAATGTACAATATAAAGTGAACATGACAATATAAAGTACATGAGTAATATAAAGTGAACATGTACAATATAAAGTACAATATAAAGTGAACATGAAGTACATAAAGTACTATATACTGAACATGAAGTACAATATGAACATGAAGACAATATAAAGTGAACATGAAGTACAATATGAACATACAATATAAAGTGAACATGAAGTACAATAAATATACAATATAAAGTGAACATGAAGTACAATATAAAGTGAACATGAAGACAATATAAAGTGAACATGAAGTACACTATATACTGAACATGAAGTACAATATAAAGTGAACATGAAGTACAATATAAAGTGAACATGAAGTACAATATAAACTGAACATGAAGTACAATATAAAGTGAACATGAAGTACAATATAAATATACAATATAAAGTGAACATGTATCAATATAAAGTACAAATAAAGTGAACATATACAATATAAAGTGAACATGAAGTACAATAAATGAATATGAACAATATAAAGTGAACATGAAGTACAATATAGTGAACATGAAGTACAATATAAGAACATGACAATATAAAGTGAACATGAAGTACAATATAAAGCTATATACTGTGAACATGAAGTACACTATATACTGAACATGAAGTACAATATGAAGTGAACATGAAGTACAATATAAAGTGAACATGAAGTACACTATATACTGAACATGAAGTAGATTTTAAAGTGAACATGAAGTACACTATAAAGTTAACATGAAGTACACTATTTGATTGCAGACATTGATGAGTGCACGTTTGCTGATATCTGTGTGAACGGACGCTGTCAGAATATTCCGGGTTTGTTCCGGTGTTTGTGTCATGTCGGATACGAGCTGGACCGCAGCGGAGGAAACTGTACAGGTACCACACATTGATTTGTGCAGGACGCACGTGTGTGTGTGTGTGTCTACATCGTGTTAATAAAGAACATTAATGGTAGCTAATAATCATCAGTGATTATCACTGGGAGGGTTATAAGGCCATCTCCAAATTATTCATTATCCATGAACATTAAAGCATTCTGTAAATGAGCGTTCACATGAGTTTCCAGTGTGTGAGACCACGATGGAGATGGACACCGCAAACACCAGAAAACAACACAAACACCACAAACACCACAAAACACCACAAAACACCACAAAACACCACAAAACACCACAAAACACAAAAACCACAAAACACCTGATAAATCTGAAGCATAAGGGTGGAGGGATGATTGTTTGGGCTTCATTGTTTGGGTTCAGTGGCTTGTATACAAGCGTGTGTGTGTGTGTGTGTGTGTGTGTGTGTTGTGTGTGTGTGTGTGTGCGTTACAGATATAAACGAGTGTGCAGACCCCAGCATGTGTATCAGTGGGATTTGTGTGAACACTCCAGGGAGCTACATCTGTAACTGTCCCCCTGACTTCCAACTCAACCCCACAGGAGTGGGCTGTGTGGGTAAGAAACCAGTTCTACACCCACCACATCCACCATATTCACCCACTCACCACATGCACCACCACCACATCATCACCCCACCACCACACACCACCACCACTCACCACATCCACCCACTCACCACATCCACCCATCCACCACACTCACCCACTCACCACATCCACCCACTCACCACATCCACCACACTCACCGCACTCACCATATCCACCCACTCACCACATCCACCCACTCACCACATCCACCACACTCACCACATCCACCCACTCACCACATCCACCACATTCACCACATCCACCCACTCACCACATCCACCACACTCACCGCACTCACCATATCCACCCACTCACCACATCCACCCACTCACATCCACCCCACTCCATTCCCCACTCACTCCACCACAGGCTCACCACACCACCCCACCACACTCACTCCATCCACCCACTCACCACATCCCCACACACCACACCACCACCTCCCCACCATCCCACCACCTCCACCCCCCCCGCCCACCACACGCCCTCACCCCCCACATCAGGCCCCACAGCCACACCACCCATCCACCCCCCACTCACCATGCCACCCACTCACCACATCCACCCACCCCACTCACCACATCCACCCACTCACCACATCCACCACATTCACCACATCCACCACATCCACCACATCACCCACCACACTCACCACACTCACCACACCACACTCACCACATCCACCCACTCCCCACTCACCACACCACACCACCACACTCACCACACACCACACACACACACCACAGCACCACCATCACCACATCCACCCACTCACCACATCACCCACCATCCACCCACCACCACATCCACCACTCACCACATCCACCCACTCAACACACTCACCACACCACCACACTCACCACACTCACCACACCACCACACTCACCACCACACCACCATCCACCACCACACTCACCACATCCACCACACCACTCACCCAACCATATCCACCCACCACCCACATCACACACCACCATCACACTCCCTAACCACCCCTCACCACAGCTCTCACCCCACCTCACCCCACATCACCCACCACCACCACATCCACCCACATCCACCACCACCATCCCACCACACTCACCAGGCCTCACGCACCACACGCACCACCACCCCTCCACGACCACCATGCATCCCCACCCACTCACCACCATCCACCCCCACTCCACCACACTCCCCACCAGACCTCCCCACTCACCCCACATGCCACCCCTCCCGGCACGCACTCCACGCCACATCAAAAAAAACCACCACACCACCCACGCACCCCCCTCCTCCCCACACCACAGCCACTCCCCACAGCCACCCACTCCCCCCCACCCACCGGCCCACCACATCCACCCACTCACCCACCACCATCCGGACCACACACCATATCCTCACCACACCACCCATCCCACCACACTCACATCCCACCCCGCACACACTCACCACACTCACCACACCACCTCCACACTCACCCCACATCCACCCACCCACTCCACCACACTCACCCACCACCATCCACCCACTCACCACATCCACCTCACTCACCACACTCACCACATCCACCCACCCCACCACACCACCCACTCACCACATCCACCCACTCACCACATCCCACCCACTCACGCACACTCAGCCCACACCACCACACTCACCACATCCACCCACTCAACACACTCACCACACCCACCAGCCACTCACCCACCACCCACTCAACCACTCACCAACAGTTCCAACAAAGCACCACACTCACCACATCCACGCCACTCACCACATCCACCCACGCACACATCCACCCACGCACCACTCACCACATCCACCCCACTCACCATATCCACGCCCCCCACTTCCACCACACTGGCCACCCACGCCCACACTCACCACCACATCCACCAAACTCACCACATCCACCCACTCACCATATCCACCCACTCACCACACCCACCCCACTCACCAGCACCCTCCACCCACCT
>JACRUU010000019.1:22066506-22071506 GCA_030449085.1 Kryptopterus vitreolus
TTTCTCTTACAGATATTGATGAGTGTCAGAATGGACCTGTGTGTCAGCAGAACGCCAAGTGTTTAAATCTCCCAGGAAGTTACCGCTGCGAGTGTGAACAAGGATACAAACTCACACACACTGGACTCTGTCTGGCACTACTACTGATTAACACTACAGTATAACTACTTACTACTAACACTACTACTGATAACACTACTAATAATAACACTACTAACATACTACTTAAACACTACTACTGATAACACTACTACTGATAACACTACTAATATAACACTACTACTGATAACTACTACTACTATACTGATAACACTACTAATAATAACACTACTACTATATAATAACACTACTACTGATAACACTACACTGATAACACTAATATTAATAACACTACTACTGATAACACTACTATTAATAACACTACTACTGATAACACTACTATTAATAACACTACTACTGATAACACTACTATTGATAACACTACTATTGATAACACTACTATTGATAACACTACTATTGATAACACTACTACTACTACTATACTGATAACACTACTATTGATAACACTATTGATAACACTACTAATAACACTACACTACTACTGATAACACTACTATTATTAACACTACTACTGATAACACTACTAATAATAGCACTACTACTGATAACACTACTAATAATAACTACTGACTACTGATAACACTACTACTGATAACACTACTGATAACACTACTATTTAACACTACTATTGATAACACTACTAATAACACTACTACTGATAACACTACTAACACTTAATAACACTACTACTGATAACACTACTAACACTACTACTGATAACACTACTACTGATAACACTACTATTGATAACACTACTACTGATAACACTACTAATAATAACACTACTATTAATAACACTACTACTGATAACACTACTATTATACACTACTACTGATAACACTACTGATAACACTACTAATAATAACTAATAACACTACTACTACTATTAATAACACTACTACTGATAACACTACTAATAATAACACTACTACTGATAACACTACTACTGATAACACTACTATTAATAACACTACTACTGATAACACTACTATTAATAACACTACTATTAATAACTACACTACTACTGATAACACTACTAATAATAACACTACTACTGATAACACTACTAATAACACTACTAACACTACTACTGATAACACTACTATTAATAACACTACTACTGATAACACTACTATTGATAACACTACTACTGATAACACTAATAATACTACACTGATAACACTAATAATAGACTACTACTGATAACACTACTATTGATAACACTACTAATAATACTACTACTGATAACACTACTAATAATAACTACTACTGATATTAATAACACTACTACTGATAACACTAATACTACTTAATACACTAACACTACTGATAACACTACTACTATTGATAACACTACTATAACACTACTACTGATAACACTACTACTGATAACACTACTACTGATAACACTACTAATAATAGCACTACTACTGATAACACTACTAATAATAACACTACTACTGATAACACTACTAATAATAACACTACTACTGATAACACTACTATTAACACTACTACTGATAACACTACTAATAATAACACTACTATTTATAACACTACTACTGATAACACTACTAATAATAACACTACTATTAATAACACTACTACTGATAATGACGATGATAATGAAGTTGATGATGTGTGTGTGTGTGTGTGTGTGTATGTGTGTTACAGATCGTAATGAGTGTGTAGAGAACCCCAATATATGTAGTCCTGGTCAGTGTATTGATTTGGTGGGAGGATATCGGTGTCTTTGCCCCAATGGTTACAAAACCACTACTGCACCTGCCATGTGTATCGGTAAGTGCTCGTTACATTAATCCCAACAACTTCTCCTGCTTCCAGCTGCTCCCTGTAGGGGGCGCCACAGAGGATCATCCTTCTCCACCCTGTTCGTCTACATCTGTCTTTCACCCCAAACTACCTGCATGTCTTCCCTCAACACATCCATAAACTTCCTCCTCCTCCTCCACCTCGTCCTTTCTCTTCTCCTCCATCCTCTTCTTCCCCTCCCTCCGTCCCCCATGTCCCTCTCACTCTCTCCTCCTCCATCACCTCGTCTCCAAAACATCCTACATGTCCCTCTAATACACTCATTTCTAATCCTGTTCATCCTCATCACTCCCAATCACCATCTTCACCTCCTCCATCTCCAGCTCCACCTCCTGTCTTTTACACCACGCCACCTACTGTCTCTAAACCATAACAACATCGCGGGTCTCACCACAGTCCTATAAACTTTTTTCCCTTTCACTCGTACATATACTCTTCTATCACACATCACTCCTGTAACTCTTCTCCACCCAACTCCACCCTGCCTGCACTCTCTTTCTCTCCCTTTCACCTCTCCACCCTCCACCTCCCACCCTTCCTGCACTCTTTTCTCCACTTCTCCACCCACTCCACCCTGCCTGCACTCTTTTCTCCACTTCTCCACCCACTCCACCCTTCCTGCACTCTTTTCTCCACTTCTCCACCCACTTTCCACCCTGTCTGCACTCTTTTCTCTTCTACACCACTCCACCCTCCCTGCCTCTTTTCTCCATTGCTCCCCCCACTCCACCCTTCCTGCACTCTTTTCTCCACTTCTCCACCCACTCCACCCTGTCTGCACTCTTTTCTTTTCTCCACTTCTCCACCCACCTCCACCCTGCCTGCACTCTTTTCTCTCCACTTCTCCACCCACTCCACCCTTCCTGCACTCTTTTGCCTCTTCCACTTTCTCTACCCACTCCACCCTTCCTGCATCTTTTCTCCACTTCTACAACTCCACCCTTCCACTCTTTTCTCCACTTCTCCACTTTTGTCTCCACTCCATTTTCCTCTCCACCACTCCACCCTTCCTGCACTCTTTTCTCCACTTCTCCACCTACTCCACCCTGCCTGCACTCTTTTCTCCACTTCTCTCCACTCCACCCTTCCTGCAACTCTTTTCTCCGCTTCTCTAACCCACTCCAAACCACCCTTCCTGCACTTCTTTACTAAACCCTTCCTCATCTTTCTCCACATCCACTCCACCCTTCCTGCACTCACTCCCTGCCTGCACTCTTTTCACTTCTCCACCCGCTCCACCCTTTCTGCACTCTTTTCTCCACTTCTCCACACACTCCACCCTGTCTGCTCCCCTTTTCTTCACTTCTCCAATCACTCCACCCTGCCTGCCTGCCTGCACTCTTTTCTCCACTTCTCCACCCTGCCTGCACTCTTTTCTCCACTTCTCCACCCTGCCTGCACTCTTTTCTCCACTTCTCCACCCTGCCTGCACTCTTTTCTTCATTTCTCCACCCACTCCACCAGTAGCCCAGTTTACACCAGTACCGTGTTGTATAACGATACAGTACATGTGGCAGTCGTAGGGAACCCGAGCCTTCACCGTTATGGAATTCTTCTTAGTGATGTGCATATTTAATTTGGCGTGTTTTACACTGGACGCAACCTTCCGCATTTATCTGGGACTCGCGGGAGAGTCTTGTGTAACTCTTAATAGCTGGGTGTTTGTTGATCTCGTGTTAAATGTCTATTTCTAGATTGTGTAAATTGGTTATGAGCACAGAATTGAGTAATACTGAACCGTGTGTGTGTGTGTGTGTGTGTGTGTGTGTGTGTGTGTGTGTGTGTGTGTATTTAGATGTGGATGAATGTGAAAGACAGCCATGTGGTAACGGAACGTGCAAGAACACCATCGGCTCCTACACATGCCTCTGCTATCCAGGGTTCCAACTGTCCACACAAATGATGACTGCATTGGTAAAAAACAAAACACACACCACACACAGAACACACACACACACACACACACACTCCTCAGCTCAGTTGAAATCCAGATCTGATGGTTTTGAAATATTTCTGGGAAACTGAAGGAGACTCTCCTGGATTTGTTGTTTTTTGGGTTCCAGCCCACTGTGTCTGTGGTTCAGTTCACTTACACAACTACACAACTTACACACACATAACACACTCACTTCAAATGCTATTACCTCATACAATAGTAACGTGCGAGTCTCACCTGCGTGTGTGTGTGTGTGTGTTTAGATGTTGACGAATGTACCACACAGAGAGGAATTTGTCGTAATGGGAACTGTATTAACACCGTGGGCTCCTTCGCATGTGTGTGTCGTGATGGCTATGAACTTTCTCCCGATGGACGAGTGTGTGTAGGTAAGAACACAACACACTCAGTGTGCGATTTCTTACACAAATATCACTTAATTCATCACCATGAGTTTAAACTTTGCATCGTAAGCTATTCTTAGGATGTATTGCATTGTGGGTATTCACTCGTCCTCCTGTAAACAACTGCACTTTATCAGGTTGCTTCAGTCCAGGTGAATTTCTTGACCTGTATTTGGCGCCACCTATCTGTGTGTGTAATAATTCATTCATCTTCTACCGCTTTATCCGATCTTCCCTCGAGTCACGGGGATCCTGTGCCTATCTCAGGTGTCTATGGTCATTAAGGCAGGATACACCCTGGATGGAATGCCAACCCATCGCAGGGCACACACACACACACACACACACACACACATTCATACACTAGGGACAATTTTCCAAAGTGCCAATCAACCTACCGTGCATGTTTTTGGACCGGGGTGGAACCGGAGAACCTCGGAGAAAAACCCCCTGATGCACGGGGAGAACATGCAAACTCCACACACACACATGGCCGAGACGGGAATCGAACACGGACTCTAGAGGTGTGAGGCGAACGTGCTAACCACTAAGCCACGTGTGTAATAATCTAGAGGTGAAATATAAGACGCCGTCATTTACTGCAATATATTTACGTTGTAAAATTCTGTCTTGTATTTGTGCACAATACAGTACTATAATATAGTGTAAATAATAATATATATGGTCCATAATAACCCTGAGGCTAT
>JACRUU010000019.1:22076506-22079006 GCA_030449085.1 Kryptopterus vitreolus
GAACCTGATAGGAACCTACATGTGTATCTGTCCTGAGGGATACACCAGGAAACCTGGAGGAGAGACGTGTATAGGTGAGACACATATACACACACACACACACACACACACAGTGTGAACAGTGGAGAACATCAAAGGTTATTGAATTGCTTATTATTCAGGAACTGGTGTGTGTGTGTGTGTCTGTGTGTGTGTGTGTGTGTGTGTGTGTGTGTGTGTGTGTGTAGATCTGAACGAGTGCACAGTGAAGCCTCGTGTGTGTGAGAATGGCCGCTGTGAGAACACCCTGGGGAGCTACAGGTGCAGATGTGACCAGGGGTTCACGCCCAGCTCCACTCTGACGGAGTGTATCGGTGAGTGCACATCTGTATCTCACCTGCTTCAGACCATCTGTATCTCACCTTCTCTGTAAGCTGATCTGTTCCCTGGGCGTTGTGTTGCAGATAATCGTCAGGGTTTCTGCTTCACGGAGGTTCTGCAGACGTTGTGTCAGATGGGTTCCTCTAACCGAGCCAGCGTAACCAAGTCCGAGTGCTGTTGTAACGGAGGTCGTGGCTGGGGGTCAGACTGCGAGATCTGCCCACTTCCTGGAACAACGCACTACAAGAAAATGTGTCCCCTTGGTCCTGGTTACACCACAGACCGACAGGGTGAGGAGAACACTTCCTGTAAGAGCCTGATGTGTAGACATTTGGAGAAGTGTTATATGTTCGAGTGATGAATGTTGATATATGTGGAATCCTGTGATCAGGTCACTATCAGCATCTCTGCTGAAAGTGTGATTAGGATCTCCATACAGCAGCGTTATGTGTGTCTAGCTAACTACTGTGAGATTCAATTCATTCATTCATTCATCTTCTGGAGCTATATCCGATCTTCCCTTGGGTCACGGGGAGCCTGTGCCTATCTCAGGTGTCTATGGGCATTAAGGCAGGATGTTTTTAGACCGGGGACGAAACCGGAGAAAAACCCCCTGAGGCACGGGGAGAACATGCAAACTCCACACACACATGGCCGAGACGGGAATCGAACCCCAAACCCTGGAGGTGTGAAGCGAACGTGCTAACCACTAATCCACCGTGCCCCTCAGATACAATTCAATTCAATTTTATTTATAGAGCGCTTTTTACAATGTGTCATCGTCTCAAAGCAGCTTTACAAAATACGTAATGGAACACAATATATAATGAAAAGTGAAAATCAGTTTGGTCCTGATTGTTTCTTGTTGAGCGAGCCGAAGCGACGGTGGCGAGGAAAAACTCCCTGAGAACAGGAAGAAACCTTGAGAGGAACCAGACTCAACAGAGAACCTCATCCTCATTTGGGTTGTGTGTGGTTTGAGGATGTTTATTGTGGAGGGTGGAGTGTATCCATGAATTTGTTTGAGGTGTTGATCAACCGGGGGGCGGGGTCACCATGAGGGTCAGACCGGACCAGAGTGCAGAGGGGGTCTGGATCACTGGCAGCTCAGCAGTGGGATATGTAACTCAACGGAGAAAGAGAGAGAGAGAGAGAAAGAAAAAAGAAGAAGAAGAAAAACATACATAATCCACAGCAGGAGATCCTCCTGTAGTCCCACATTTACCCCACATCCCATAATTAATCTGAAGAGAATATCACGAGGATGCTAGGGCTGCGGGTTGATCTACAGGGCGGGTTGAGAAGATGTTCTGAGAAGCTGCATGTGTTCTGTGCAGATATTGACGAGTGTAAAGTGATGGGGAACTTGTGTAAGAACGGCCGCTGTGTGAACACACTGGGATCCTACAAGTGTGTCTGTAATCCTGGCTACACCACCGACATCACCAGCACCATCTGCATTGGTGAGTGTCTGTGTGTGTGTGTGTGTGTGTGTGTATGTGTGTTTTCTCATGAATGTACACTCCCCACAATCACAAAGTCAAAACAGGAGTTTTCCTGTGGAGAAGGTTGTTGATGATCCTCTCTGTACAGATGTGGATGAATGTGCTCAGGCTCCTAAACCATGTAACTTCATCTGTAAGAACATTGAGGGAGGATACGTCTGCTCCTGTCCACGAGGTTACGTTCTGCAGGAGGACCGCAAGAGCTGCAAGGGTAACACACACACACACACACAACACACACACACACACACACACACACACACGCATACACGCACACACACTCACTCTCTCTTCTTTGTACATCTCTACCTCCTCTCCTGTAGATCTGGATGAATGCTCCACTAAACAACACAACTGTCAGTTTTTGTGTGTGAACACCATTGGTGGCTTCACCTGCAAATGTCCACCAGGATTTACACAACATCACACGGCCTGCATCGGTAACACACACACACACACACACACACACACACACACACACACACACACACACACACACTGTTGGACAGAGAGTTCAGGCTTTTGGCTGTGTTGTTAAGGTAGCTTTGTACTGGTCACTGAACTTCCACTGGTGTGTGTGTGTGTGTGTGTGTGTGTGTGTGTGTGTGTGTGTGTGTGTGTGTAGATAATAATGA
>JACRUU010000019.1:22081506-22096506 GCA_030449085.1 Kryptopterus vitreolus
GGGGTTTAGGTGATGATGTAGTGTATAAGATGGGTTTAGGTGATGATGTAGTGTATAAGAGGAGGGGTTTAGGTGATGATGTAGTGTATAAGAGGAGGGGTTTAGGTGATGATGTAGTAGTGTATAAGAGGAGGGGTTTAGGTGGTGATGTAGTGTATAAGTTGGGTTAGGTGATGATGTAGTGTATAAGTTGGGTTTAGTGTGATGTATGTAGTGTAGTGTATAAGAGGAGGGGTTTAGGTTTGGGTGTGGTGATGTAGTGTATAAGTTGGGTTTAGGTGATGATGTAGTGTATAAGTTAGGTGTTTAGGTGATGATGTAGTGTATAAGTTAGGTGGGGTTTAGGTGATGATGTAGTGTATAAGTTGTGTTTAGGTGATGATGTAGTGTATAAGATGAGGGGTTTTGGTGATGATGTTGTGTATAAGTTGGGTTTAGGTGATGATGTAGTGTATAAGAGGAGGGGTTTAGGTGGTGATGTAGTGTATAAGTTGGGTTTAGGTGATGATGTAGTGTATAAGAGGAGGGGTTTAGGTGATGATGTGTATAAGAGGAGGGGTTTAGGTGATGATGTAGTGTATAAGAGGAGGGGTGGTTTAGGTGGTTTAGTAGTGAGTGGGTTTAGGTGATGATGTAGTGTATAAGAGGAGGGGTTTAGGTTGGTGAGTGTTAGGGGGTGTGATATGTGTGATAAGAGGAGGGGTTTAGGTGATGATGTGTATAAGAGGAGGGAAGGGGTTTAGGTGTGATGTATGTGTGTATAAGTTGGGTTTAGGTGATGATGTAGTGTATAAAGAGGGGTTTAGGTGGAGGTTTAGGTTTAGGTGATGATGTAGTGTATAAGTTAAGAGGAGGGGTTTAGGTGGTGATGTAGTGTATAAGAGTTGGGTTTAGGTGATGATGTAGTGTATAAGTTGGTTTAGGGTGATGATGTGTATAAGAGGAGGGGTTTAGGTTGATGATGTAGTGTATAAGAGGAGGGGTTTAGGTGGTGATGTAGTGTATAAGTTGGGTTTAGGTGGATGATGTAGTGTATAAGTTGGGTTTAGGTGATGATGTAGTGTATAAGAGGAGGGGTTTAGGTGGTGATGTAGTGTATAAGTTGGGTTTAGGTGATGATGTAGTGTATAAGTTGGGTTTAGGTGATGATGTAGTGTATAAGTTGGGTTTAGGTGATGATGTAGTGTATAAGAGGAGGGGTTTAGGTGATGATGTAGTGTATAAGAGGAGGGGTTTAGGTGGTGATGTAGTGTATAAGAGGGGTTTGGGTTTAGGTGATGATGTAGTGTATAAGAGGAGGGGTTTAGGTGGTGATGTAGTGTATAAGTTGGGTTTAGGTGATGATGTAGTGTATAAGAGGAGGGGTTTAGGTGATGATGTGTATAAGAGGAGGGGTTTAGGTGATGATGTAGTGTATAAGAGGAGGGGTTTAGGTGATGATGTAGTGTATAAGTGTATAAGGTTGGGTTTAGTTTAGGTGATGATGTAGTGTATAATGTGTTAAGAGGAGGGGTTTAGGTGATGATGTAGTGTATAAGTTGGGTTTAGGTGGATGATGTAGTGTATAAGTTGGGTTTAGGTGGTGATGTAGTGTATAAGTTGGGTTTAGGTGATGATGTAGTGTATAAGAGGAGGGTGTTTGGGTGGTGATATAGTGTATAAGAGGAGGGGTTTGGGTGATGATGTAGTGTATAAGAGGAGGGGTTTGGGGTGATGTAGTGTATAAGTTGGGTTTAGGTGGTGATGTAGTGTATAAGTTGGGTTTAGGTGATGATGTAGTGTATAAGTTGGGTTTAGGTGATGATGTAGTGTATAAGAGGAGGGGTTTAGGTGGTGATGTAGTGTATAAGAGGTGGGTTTAGGTGATGATGTAGTGTATAAGTTGGGTTTAGGTGATGATGTAGTGTATAAGAGGAGGGGTTTAGGTGATGATGTAGTGTATAAGTTAGGGGTGTAGGTGAGGTGGTGATGTAGTGTATAAGAGGAGGTGTTTGGGTGGTGATATAGTGTATAAGAGGACGGGTTTAGGTGATGATGTAGTGTATAAGAGGAGGGGTTTAGGTGGTGATGTAGTGTATAAGGTTGGGTTTAGGTGGTGATGTAGTGTATAAGAGGTTTGGTGGGTTTTAGGTGGTGATGTAGTGTATAAGTTGGGTTTAGGTGGTGATGTAGTGTATAAGAGGGGGGGTTTTAGGTGGTGATGTAGTGTATAAGTTGGGTTTAGGTGATGATGTAGTGTATAAGATGAGGGGTTTTAGGTGATGATGTAGTGTATAAGTTGGGTTTAGGTGATGATGTAGTGTATAAGAGGAGGGGTTTAGGTGGTGATGTAGTGTATAAGTTGGGTTTAGGTGATGATGTAGTGTATAAGAGGAGGGGTTTAGGTGATGATGTAGTGTATAAGTTGGGTTTAGGTGATGATGTAGTGTATAAGAGGTTTAGGGGTTTAGGTGATGATGTAGTGTATAAGAGGAGGGGTTTAGGTGGTGATGTAGTGTATAAGTTGGGTTTAGGTGGTGATGTAGTGTATAAGATGGGTTTAGGTGATGATGTAGTGTATAAGAATAGCAGTTTAGGTGATGATGTAGTGTATAAGAGTATAAGAGGAGGGGTTTAGGTGATGATGTAGTGTATAGTGGTGTATAAGTGTGGGTTTAGGTGATGATGTAGTGTATAAGAAGGGTTGGGTTTAGGTGATGATGTAGTGTATAAGAATAGCAGTTTAGGTGATGATGTAGTGTATAAGAATAGGGGTTTAGGTGATGATGTAGTGTATAAGTTGGGTTTAGGTGATGATGTAGTGTATAAGAGGAGTTGGGTTTAGGTGATGATGTAGTGTATAAGAGGAGGGGTTTAGGTGGATGATGTAGTGTATAAGAGGAGTTGGGTTTAGGTGATGATGTAGTGTATAAGAGGAGGGGTTTAGGTGGTGATGTAGTGTATAAGTTGGGTTTAGGTGATGATGTAGTGTATAAGTTGGGTTTAGGTGATGATGTAGTGTATAAGAGGAGGGGTTTAGGTGATGATGTAGTGTATAAGAGGAGGGGTTTAGGTGGTGATGTAGTGTATAAGTTGGGTTTAGGTGATGATGTAGTGTATAAGAATAGCAGTTTAGGTGATGATGTAGTGTATAAGAATAGGGGTTTAGGTGATGATGTAGTGTATAAGAGGAGGGGTTTAGGTGATATGTGATGAGGAGGGGTTTATGTAGTGTATAAGAGGAGGGGTTTAGGTGATGATGTAGTGTATAAGTGGGGTTAGGTGATGATGTGTATAAAGAGGAGGGGTTTAGTGTAGGTAGAGTGTATAAGTTGGGTTTAGGTGATGATTTAGTGTATAAGAGGATGGGGTTTGAGGTGGTGATGTAGTGTATAAGATGGGTTTAGGTGATGATGTAGTGTATAAGTTGGGTTTAGGTGATGATGTAGTGTATAAGTTGGGTTTAGGTGATGATGTAGTGTATAAGAGGATGGGTTTAGGTGATGATGTAGTGTATAAGAGGAGGGGTTTAGGTGATGATGTAGTGTATAAGAGGAGGGGTTTAGGTGGTGATGTAGTGTATAAGTTGGGTTTAGGTGATGATGTAGTGTATAAGTTGGGTTTAGGTGATGATGTAGTGTATAGTTAAGAGGAGGGGTTTAGGTGGTGATGTAGTGTATAAGATGGGTTTAGGTGATGATGTAGTGTATAAGAATAGCAGTTTAGGTGATGATGTAGTGTATAAGTTGGGTTTAGGTGATGATGTAGTGTATAAGTTGGGTTTAGGTGATGATGTAGTGTATAAGAGGAGGGGTTTAGGTGATGATGTAGTGTATAAGAGGAGGGGTTTAGGTGGTGATGTAGTGTATAAGTTGGGTTTAGGTGATGATGTAGTGTATAAGAGGAGGGGTTTAGGTGATGATGTAGTGTATAAGTTGGGTTTAGGTGATGATGTAGTGTATAAGAGGAGGGGTTTAGGTGATAATTGTATAAGAGGAGGGGTTTAGGTGATGATGTGTGTATAAGAGGAGGGGTTTAGGTGGTGATGTAGTGTATAAGTTGGGTTTAGGTGATGATGTAGTGTATAAGTTGGGTTTAGGTGATGATGTGTATAAGAGGAGGGGTTTAGGTGGTGATGTAGTGTATAAGTTGGGTTTAGGTGATGATGTAGTGTATAAGTTGGGTTTAGGTGATGATGTAGTGTATAAGAGGAGGGGTTTAGGTGGTGATGTAGTGTATAAGTTGGGTTTAGGTGATGATGTAGTGTAGGTTTAGGTGGTGATGTAGTGTATAGATGGGTTTAGGTGGTGATGTAGTGTATAAGATGGGTTTAGGTGATGATGTAGTGTATAAGAATAGGGGTTTAGGTGATGATGTAGTGTATAAGTTGGGTTTAGGTGATGATGTAGTGTATAAGTTGGGTTTAGGTGATGATGTAGTGTATAAGTTGGGTTTAGGTGATGATGTAGTGTATAAGTTGGGTTTAGGTGATGATGTAGTGTATAAGAGGAGGGGTTTAGGTGATGATGTAGTGTATAAGAGGGGGGGTTTAGGTGGTGATGTAGTGTATAAGTTGGGTTTAGGTGATGATGTAGTGTATAAGTTGGGTTTAGGTGTAGTGATAAGAGGAGTGGGGTTAGGTAGTGTAGTGTATAAGAGGAGGGGTTTAGGTGATGATGTAGTGTATAAGTTGGGTTTAGGTGATGATGTAGTGTATAAGTTGGGTTTAGGTGATGATGTAGTGTATAAGAGGAGGGGTTTAGGTGGTGATGTAGTGTATAAGTTGGGTTTAGGTGATGATGTAGTGTATAAGTTGGGTTTAGGTGATGATGTAGTGTATAAGAGGAGGGGTTTAGGTGGTGATGTAGTGTATAAGTAAGTGGGGTTTAGGTGATGATGTAGTGTATAAGAATAGCAGTTTAGGTGATGATGTAGTGTATAAGAATAGCAGTTTAGGTGATGATGTAGTGTATAAGAGGAGGGGTTTAGGTGATGATGTAGTGTATAAGAGGAGGGGTTTAGGTGGTGATGTAGTGTATAAGTTGGGTTTAGGTGATGATGTAGTGTATAAGTTGGGTTTAGGTGATGATGTAGTGTATAAGAGGAGGGGTTTAGGTGGTGATGTAGTGTATAAGTTGGGTTTTAGGTGGTGATGTAGTGTATAAGAAGTTGGGTTTTGGTGGTGATGTAGTGTATAAGAGGAGGGGTTTAGGTGGTGATGTAGTGTATAAGTTGGGTTTAGGTGATGATGTAGTGTATAAGAGGAGGGGTTTAGGTGATGATGTGTATAAGAGGAGGGGTTGTAGGTGATGATGTAGTGTATAGGTGGTGAGTAGGAGGTTGGGTTTAGGTGGTGATGTAGTGATGTAGTGTATAGTGTAGTGTATAAGTTGGGTTTAGGTGATGATGTAGTGTATAAGAATAGCAGTTTAGGTGATGATGTAGTGTATAAGAATAGGGGTTTAGGTGATGATGTAGTGTATAAGAGGAGGGGTTTAGGTGGTGATGTAGTGTATAAGTTGGGTTTAGGTGGTGATGTAGTGTATAAGTGTTAGAGGGGTTTAGGTGATGATGTAGTGTATAAGAGGAGGGGTTTAGGTGATGATTTTGTTGTGTATAAGAGGAGGGGGGGTTTAGGTGGTGATGTAGTGTATAAGTTAAAGGAAGGGGTTTAGGTGGTGATGTAGTGTATAAGTTGGGTTTAGGTGATGATGTAGTGTATAAGAGGAGGGGTTTAGGTGATGATGTAGTGTATAAGTTGGGTTTAGGTGATGATGTAGTGTATAAGAGGAGGGGTTTAGGTGGTGATGTAGTGTATAAGTTGGGTTTAGGTGGTGATGTAGTGTATAAGAGGAGGGGTTTAGGTGGTGATGTAGTGTATAAGTTGGGTTTAGGTGATGATGTAGTGTATAAGAGGTGGGGTTTAGGTGGTGATGTAGTGTATAAGTTGGGTTTGGGTATGATGTAGTGTTAAGTGGGGGTAGTTATGTGTGATGATGATAGTGTATAAGAGGAGGGGTTTAGGTGATGATGTAGTGTATAAGAATAGGGTTTAGGTGATGATGTAGTGTATAAGAGGTAGGGGAGGGGTTTAGGTGATGATGTAGTGTATAAGTGTATAAGTTGGGTTTAGGTGATGATGTAGTGTATAAGAGGAGGGGTTTAGGTGATGATTTAGTGTAAGAGGTAGGTTTAGGTGGTGAGAGGAGGGGTTTAGGTGATGATGATAGTGTATAAGAGGAGGGGTTTAGGTGATGATGTAGTGTATAAGAGGAGGGGTTTAGGTGATGATGTGTATAAGAGGAGGGGTTTAGGTGATGATGTAGTGTATAAGAGGAGGGGTTTAGGTGGTGATGTAGTGTATAAGTTGGGTTTAGGTGATGATGTAGTGTATAAGTTGGGTTTAGGTGATGATGTAGTGTATAAGAGGAGGGGTTTAGGTGATGATGTAGTGTATAAGTTGGGTTTAGGTGATGATGTGTTCAGGACCTTTCTCTCTTCCACGTTCAGGTCGATCAGGAAGTGATTCCGTCTGCCAGCCTGGATGTTGATGATGTCATTCGATTTAACCTGAGCATCAACGAGCTAAGTGTTAAAGATCACATCCTGGAGTTCCTGCCTGCTCTCTCCACCCTCACCAACCACGTGCGCTACGCTATCAACTTTGGGAATGACGTGGGTCTGTTCAAGCTCAACCAGAGAGACGGAGTCAGTTTCCTGCACTTATCCAAAAACAAGCGTCACCACCTCCTGCCTGGAATTTACTCTTTACAAATCAGCGGCGCTCCTGTGTACAGGAAGAAGGAGCTCGAAGCGCTCGAGGACGAGAATGAAAAAGACTACCTCAATGGAGAACTGGGAGAAACACTACACATTAAACTAGAGATCCACTTGCATTAGCTTGATACCAAAGAGAACTTGTCCTTCCTACAGAAAGAGATTCGCCGTCTCTCAGAAATATCCCTAACATTAATAACACTACATATCTACGCTCAATACAACCGAAGCTGCAGTAAAATGTGTTTTTTTTTTTTTTTTCCTCTTCGATCCAGATCCAAGTCCGGACTCTGCCCCTGTCCACCTTCTCCACGTGCACTCGCAGCCTTAAAGACGTTTCCTTCACAACCTGTACAGGCTTGCTAACCTTCTCCTCTCTTTACTGTATAAGCTAATAGAATAAACAAGCACAACCAGCGGAACAGTTAGCGAGCATGGAAACACAGGGTCTCCTCTAATGTCACATTTGGTGGTGATTAGATATAAAGCAAAAATAAATAAATAAATAGTAAACAGCTCGCATGCTAACTAGCCAGTAAAATGATGCTAGCTGATTCTCTTGCTTGTTGTTTACAGCATTGAGTTCAAGTTCGTAGATTGCTGATTAGTGTGTGTTCTAACTTGAGAGTAATGTGAGTGTGTGTGTGTGTGTGTGTGTGTGTGTGTGTATCTTGTGTACAGATAGATAAACTCCGGAAACTAAACCTCATTCCAACCCAGAGCCTTTTCTCGTCAACCAACATTTTATACGGTCCTTAGTTTGCAGCAGTGCCTTCTGGGTAAATGGGGATTAGTTGGAGGGAAAGTGGACAAGGGCAGATGATGAGTGCGAGTAAGCTACAATGGGAGATTAGACCGTGTTTAAAAAGAAGATTAGACTGAAATATTGAGTTTTTTTTTTACCACTTTAAACTGTAAACGGTTTTCGTTACATTTCAGTTTCGACACACACACACACACACACACACACACACACACACACACACACACACACACACACACACACACACACACACACACACACACACACACACTTCCTCTGGAGCTGGGAGGCAAGTGCAGCTAACGCACACAGGCACACACACACACACACACTAACCCTACGTTCATGAGTGACAGGAGATGATGATCTTCTCCATGTGGGTGTGACACACCGTCCCAGATCCAAACTCAGATGATTCCCATAACTCCAGATGAGTCTCATCTTCCATCAGTTCTCCACTCGAAGGTGAATTTTGTCCTGTGACATGGAAAGTGCAATAATTACATCCTAGAAAACATTCTGCTCACACACATACACACACAACACACCTGATATCACACACACACACAATATCCAAACACACACAGGCTTGTTCTCCTGAAGAACCATCTCACCAGGATGCTTTGGCAGAACCAACTCAGGAGGATGTAAAAAAAAGCCTCTTTGTGAGCATGTAGATGTCCCTCCTGTTAATCATGAGCACAGCAGTTTGATGAGAAAAGCAGAGTTGATAACAGCTAGATAGAGATGAGCGTTACCTCAGGATGAAGGTCAGTGTAATAGCTGTAATTGGAATCGATGCTAGACAGGCCACGCCCACCCTGTCACATGTGAGTGCAGGGTTACGGAAGCTTCCAAAGATGTTGAAAGGAGGAGACTGTGTGTTATTATTATTTTCCGTCTGAACGGTCCCTGTGTTTGGGTTCCACTGTAGCTCTCTCGTTGCTGCGTTGTGTATCGTATCTCACTGTTTTTTTTTTATCATATATACTGGTGCTAATAACACGGCAACTTTTAAACAACCTGCAAACTGTCCTTTCGCTACTCCGCAGTACGAGTGTGTACGACTGTAACCACGCCACCATTGACTCGGGGAGCTCGTCTTAACACGCCTATAGTGCCCTGGACTGGAGGGCTCACAAACAATGGTGCTCATTATAAAGACCAACTACTACTTCTCATTTTGTGTAACTGTACATTTCACTTTCAGAGAAAGAGAGAGAGAGAGAATACTGCACTGAGGCCTCACTGGCCGTACACACACACACCACACACACACACACACACACACACACACACACACACAGCATATAGTCAGTGCCTTCATCGAGAAACCAGCAGCATTCAGTGTTCACATCAGTGAGGAGTTTTAGGTGTAACTTCACAATAAAAGAACGTTTCGGATTTTACAGGAGAGTCGCGTCTTTATTTCCTCTAAAGATTTTGAGGTCAGGATCCATTTTATATAGCGATGTTTCTCCAAGCAGAAATTCAAGGTACATTTATGGAAGGAGTTTCCAGTGTCAGAGTCACATTAACCTTTAACTTCAGGAGTTTCTCAGAGTGATTTACAAAACCCATATTTACTGTAACAGGATGAAATGTACCACAACATATGCCATACAGAATATTTAATGACACGAAGTTTATTTCCCATAAGAATAGATTCAAGTGACCATTTGTTCAGTGAAATTCTTAAATGAGGCTCCAGGCAAACTATAGCAATGTAGTATATTTGGATATAAATAGATTTGTACATATCTATATACATAAATATACACATTAGAGAATTATGATTATTTACATATATGACAATCCCATTAATGATCAGACACACACTTGATGATCTGCAAGGCTGCAATTTTGTTTCCAATAAGACGTTCTGCTGTTTTTATGACTCTCTACAGGGTGGAAGTTGTAGATGAACCTCAGTCGCCAAGATTTCCAGTCTATTGCAAATAGCAAATATTAAGGGTTTTCACTGATGAATAAGCTTAAGTGCCATGATCTATAATAAAGAGGAAGTTGTTCTGACCACTGAGCAGATCAAAACATTCAAATGTTTTTCCTGTTGTGTAATTTAACACCCAGTATTGTAATTTAACCAAAAGCACATGAAATTGACATTTTCTTGGCATGTTTGCTTTTGTTGCTGCTGAAAAACAAATCTAATATGCCATGACTTAGACAATAAAATTAAAAAAATGTGTATAAAACTTCACTTGAGGTTCAACATGTGTAACAGACCTTGAATATTTCCATGATATTCCAGAAATTCTCCAACATTGTACATTTACACAACTGGGATATAAAACAGTAATAGAGACCAAGTATAAAACATGTTTATTATTGGCATAACACAAAATAACCATAACATTGCTGATAAGTTACTGAACAAGAGTCCACCTGAGCTTCTATCAGTGTTTCCCCACCACCACCACCATTCAGCTTTTAGATCACAACTAAAACAGCACCACCTGGTGGTCCAATATAGAATGTCTCAGTAATCAGCAGAAAACTCACATTTGAACATCACATTCCAAAACCTCTAATAAGAGATAAAACAGTAATAAAAGGAATTTTAGCTCCTCCCAGTGGAGCCGAATCCCCCCTCACCCCTCTCCGTCTCATCCAGGGTCTGAGAATAAATAAAAGCGAGTGTTTTACATACAGAATAGTGTGAACACTTTTATTCACTTCATCACACACACAGGATTCAGACTTATGCTCAAAAAGTCCCTCTATAGTAGAGGTAATGGGAGAATGTTTATTTACTGAAACATTCTTACATGTGTATTAATTAAATCTCAGTATTGTGGCGTTTGCTTTTCTCTGAAAAACCTGCTTACGTTTCTATTAACTAAATCAGTGTATCCATCACCATCTGCAGAGGTTTGGTTCATATCCCAGTTGTGTTGAACATTAACTCTGCTGTAGTTTATAGAAACCGTGATCTCAGAACACATTTTATACACATTACACTACAAACTGGTGTTTATAGTGTGGAACCACTTCTATTAGTACACACACACACACACAGGATAAAAAGCAAAGTGGAGAGATCATGTGATTTAATAAAGGTGTGTGTAGTGAATGTTAGAATGTAAGAATGTTAGAGCAGTGGATTTGAGACAGAGCGTGGTGTTTACCTGGAGTTCCTGTAAATCAGGATAGCAGATTCGTTCACACACCAGCTGAGCCACTCGATCTCCTTTTTTTACTGTAAACACAAACACACAATGATTCATTCACCAAATCCAAAACTACACTATCACCAAGAACATCATAACGAATCACCACTCCACACTGCACCTTCAAACGTCTCCTTTCCGAAGTTGAAGAGCACGACACCGACATTTCCTCTGTAATCTTCATCCACCACTCCAGCTGAACCACACACACACACACACACACACACACCATCAGGGGTTCATCAGGTTCTGATTGTTTACCTAATAAACAATAAATTATAATAAATTCTCTCTTACCTCCAACATCAATGAAATGTTTGGCAGCCAGACCAGAGCGAGGAGCTGAGGAACGTCACAATAAGAAGAAACATGAGACCTGGGGGTGTGTCTCTATACATCTCTAACATGTAAATCTACAGACATGTTCATAAAGCTCCTGAGAAGGTGATGGAGATGAAACGTGTCCATACCCACGCGGCCGTAACATCCTGCAGGAACGGCGATCTGGATGTCGGTCTTCACGATCGCCTTGTCCATCGGCGCAATGGTGTAATCATACGCACTAGAAACAATAATCAGACCCGATAATCATTTTATATAATATAATCTATTAAAAATCATTCCAACAATGGATTTGGAGTGGAATTAATATGAACAGTTTGTGAGAAATGTTCTTAGGACCAGTTTCCATCAGGAGATGTGCATGGACGAGCCAACCACTGATGATGCAACTGTATATATTCCATCTTGAGGTTCTCTTTTAAATCTGGTTACTCTCACAGTTTCTTCCTCATACCATTTAAAGGAACGTTTCTTCCTCATACCATCTACCAGGTAAAGAAACATTTCTTCATACCATCTAAAGCAGGGGTGGGCAAACTGCGGCCCCTTGGTCCTTTTAATCCTCCCCGCTGAACTGCTTCGGCTTCTTTGCCGCACCAGAAGAAAGTATAACCGTAAAGCAGTGCTGACATTGTTGGAGTATGCCCAGTGTTAATAATTAGATCCCCGCCCCTCTTTTCCTTAGAATATCCTTATTATTTTGGTAGCATAATGAACATATCTTTTACCGCTCTTTACAAGTGGAAAAAAAAAATTTATATTGAACATAAATTATGTTCAACGTTATTGTTGGTTCGGCCCACGAACACACCTCAGGTTTCTCACGTGGCCCTTTGGAAAATATAACTGCCCACTCCTGCTCTAAAGGAATGTTTCTTCTTTATTAGAGAAACTGACTTGTAGGCACTAAACTTACATTCCACATTTATAACCTCCTTATTTCGATTTACCTCAATAAACCTGTTTGGAGATAATGTCTAATGTAAAGTCACTACATAAAAATACATGTTTAATTCCCAAAAGAAGAAACCACACGAGTCCCAAATATCCAGACGCAAACAGCTATATCGTGCAGCCAGTTTACACCCCGTGGTGTTTGTCAATATTTATACAATATTATTGTATGTAATAATAATTTTTTCCCCTCACCTGTACAGATCATATCCGGCGGCTTTAGAAGATCCTCTGGTCGGAGCTGTGGCGTGTTCAGACAGTTTAGCGAACTTCAGCACAATGCCTGCTGCAGGAGTTTCTTCACACTTGCTCTTCTTCACAGGAGACGCCATCTCTCCTCCATCCGTTCTCTCAGAACACGGCATCTCACCTGGAACACACACTTATAACGGAATAAAGTGGAGAAAGGTGAAGCTCCTCACAGTGACCCTCTAGCGCGTAAAAAGCGATTTTAAACAGCAGCTCTCCGCCTTCCCGCGCTTTCTAACCAATCACGACAACGTGCCAGTAACCAATCAGAGCGCAGTGTGTCTGAACCAACCAGTATAGAGCGACATAACAGCTGTTTACACACGCGCATGCACGTGCACGCACATACACACACACACACACACACACACACACACACACTAGAACAAAATATAGCTCTGTAATCACGGTCTGACAGATATGTGTTGTGCTCTCCGCTCTCAGGACGACTAGGAAGCGGTAAATACCGTTTGTATGTGAGGAGAAACCTCTTCTCGGTACCAGTCTCTGAGCTCTGGAAACCACAACCTTCACGAACGAAGCTGAAAAGGAGCACATGATGAGAAATAAACCCAAAATCATCGGTTAGTGCTGATGTTCAGGAGAACCTGAACCTGCACGGAACCAACTACGGCTGCTGAGAACTGGCTAGACTGCGCATGCGCTCTCCTGTTTGCTCGTGTTCTGTTGGACTGGACTGCGCATGCGCTGTGTTGCCCCCTCTGGCGGGTATTTTGTCATTCACCTCACTGTAAAATATATATACAGTCTGCAGTTCATTCATTCATTCATTCATCTTCTACCGCTTTATTCGATCTTCCCTCGGGTCACGGGGAGTCTGTGCCTATCTCAGGTGTCTATGGGCATTAAGGCAGGATACACCCTGGATGGAATGCCAACACATCGCAGGGCACACACACACACATTCATACACTAGGGACAATTTTCCAAGGTGCCAATCAACCTACCGTGCATGTTTTTGGACCGGGAGGAAACCGGAGAACCCGAAGAAAAACCTCCTGAGGCACGGGGAGAACATGCAAACTCCACACACACGTTTCCGAGACGGGAATCGAACCCGGACCCTGGCGGTGTGAGGCGAACATGCTAACCACTAAGCCACCGTGCCTTCAGTCTGCAGTTATACAGTATTTATTATAAAACAAATCAGAATGGACTTTAAAACAGGAGAATGATTTCTCACATTAGATCAGTTCACCTGATCAACTTTTTACCTTTCTTATCTTATAAACAGCTTCCTGTAATATAGAAACTACAATCCACCAAAAGGTGCAGGTTATTTGTTGGTACCTCACATAATGAAGACTAGAGCAGAGCTATCTCTTACAAAACCACACGGTTACAAAATAACTTTCCAATTAGTGTTCAGGACTCACTATAGGAAAATGATTTTTTAACTTCTTAATGTATTAAAAGTATAAAGTATAACTATAAGTTATACATACACACACACACACACACACACACACACACCAAAAAATCTTAAAGACAGCTGTTGATGTTCTTCATTCCATAACCTTAAGACTTTCCTTTTTTGAAAAATTTCATGTATCATGTTCTGGGATCTGTCATATATAACATTGACTCTCAAGTTTCCTCCTCAATTTATCCTGGCGAGTTTTCCCCTCAATACCATCAACTGTGTCTTTCTCATTATAATCATAATTATGTTGTCATCTCCGCCATGTTTGTGTGGAGTTTGCATGTTCTCCCTGTGCCTCAGGCTTTTTTTCTCCGGGTTCTCCAGTTTCCCCCTGGTCCAAAAACATGTCGGTTGACTGGTACCTTGTAAAAGTGTCCTTGTGTATGAATGTGTGTGTGTTGTGTGTTGTCGTATCTGGTGATTGTTGTGTATTGCCATTTCTGGTAATTGTTGTGTGTTGGTATATCTGGTGATTGTTGTGTGTTGGCATATCTGGTGAATTTTGTGTGTTGGTGTATCTGGTGATTGTTGTGTGTTGGCATATCTGGTGAATTTTGTGTGTTGGTGTATCTGGTGATAGTTGTGCGTTGTCGTATCTGGTGATTGTTGTGTATTGTCGTATCTGGTGATTGTTGTGTATTGTCGTATCTGGTGATTGTTGTGTATTGTCGTATCTGGTGATTGTTGTGTGTTGGAGTATCTGATGATTGTTGTGTGTTGGTGTATCTGGTGATTGTTGTGTGTTGTCGTATCTGGTGACTGTTGTGTGTTGGTGTATCTGGTGATTGTTGTGTGTTGTCGTATCTGGTGATTGTTGTGTATTGCCATTTTGGTAATTGTTGTGTGTTGGTATCTGGTGATTGTTGTGTGTTGGTGTATTTGTGTGTTGGTGATCTGGTTAGTTGTGCGTTGTCGTATCTGGTGAATTGTTGTGTGTTGGTGTATCTGGTGATTGTTGTGTGTGCATATCTGGTGATTTTTGTGTGTTGTCGTATCTGGTGATTGTTGTGTATTGTCGTATCTGGTGATTGTTGTGTGTTGGAGTATCAGATGATTGTTGTGTGTTGGTGTATCTGGTGATTGTTGTGCGTTGTCGTATCTGGTGATTGTTGTGTATTGTCGTATCTGGTGATTGTTGTGTGTTGGAGTATCTGATGATTGTTGTCTGTTGGTGTATCTGGTGATTGTTGTGCGTTGCTTTATCTGGTGACTGTTGTGTGTTGGTGTTTTGGATGGTTGTGCACATGTTTTCACAGTCAAGGTATTTAATCAGACACAGAGTCTTTTAAACCTTTTATTGA
>JACRUU010000019.1:22099006-22124006 GCA_030449085.1 Kryptopterus vitreolus
GACTGGATTATGTGTGATATCACCTCTCCCTCCCTCTGACTCATACCTCCATCATCAAATAACCACCACACGTCAATGGTTCCTTTCCCCTGCTTCCTCTTAAACTGAGAACTGGCCTCCATCAATCTCTGGTTCATCTTCATCACATCTGAGGACTGGGGCAATTCCACAGCTGGGAGCAGAAAGAGGGAACAAAGAGAGGGGAAAATAGAGAACGAGGGGATAGAGAGAGAAAGTGAGAAAGAGGGGACAGAGAGATGGTGAGAGAGGGAGCGATAGGAAAAGAGAGAAAGAGGGGACAGAGAGAGAGGAAAGTGAGAAAGAAGGGGCAGAGAGAGGGGAAAAGAGAGAAAGAGAGAGAGAGAGAGTGGGGCAGAGAGAAAAGAGAGAGGGGACAGAGAGATTGGTGAGAGAGAGGGGAAAAGACAGAAAGAGGTGGGACAGAAGAGAGAAAGAGAAGAAGGTGGACGAAGAGAGAGAAGGAGCAGAGAGAAGTTTCGAAACCAGAGAGAAATCCGGGAATTGAGAGAGAATCAAGGGTAGAGAGAGAAGAGATGAGAGGTAGAGAGAGAGAGAGAAAGAGAGAGAAGAGAAAGACGGGAAGAGAGAGAAGAGTTTTGACGAGAGAAAGGAAAGGGACGAGTGAGAGAGAGAGAGAGAGTGAGAGAGAGCCGGGACAGAGAGAGATGGTGGGAGAGAGAGAGAGAGAGAGAGGAAAAGAGAGAGAGAGAGAGAGAGCAAGAGAGAGAGAGAGAGAGAAAAAAGGGAAAAAAAGAAAGAGGGGACAGAGAGAGATGGTGGGAGAGAGGGCAAAAACAGCAGGTTTCAGGTAACAGGTACAGTGATGATGTAACACTGTATGGTGTAGGTGGTGATGTAATGCTTCCTTGTGTTGGTGTTTATTATTAAAAGCACTGAGTGAGTGTGTGTGTATTTCGTGAAGGGATAGAGGGTATTTGAGATGTGATTAGTGGGCGGAGCTTAAACTATCTATTTAACTATATTACAGAACACAGTCTTTACCCTTCGGAGTCAGAGCTTTATTCGACTTCCTGTATCTTCTAAAAAAACCTTTATCCCCTTCCTGAAAGCCGGATTCCTCTATCTCCATCACCTGCTGCTCCATTAGCATCCTCTCCATCTCCTCTGTACAGATACATCACATACGCACACACACACACACACACACACACACACACACACACACACACACACACACACACACACACACACACACACACACACACACACACACACACACACATTGTAAACACTCATTCCCTCACTATCAGTGTATGTGTTTGTTTGTTGTTTATTTCTCATTTGTGTTGTTTGCTTGTGTTGTGTTTGTGTTGTTTTGTTTGTGTGTTGTTTACCTTGAGCTGTGAGGATGTGTGAGATGTCGAGTCCCTGATTCGTTCTCAGCATCACCGTGCCATATTCAAAATCAAACGCATCACTGATCACAACACACACAACAGTATGGTTACGGTCAGGAGGGCCTGTGTGTGTGTTTGTGTGTCTGTGTGTGTGTATGTGTACATACTGCAGAACTCTGACATATGCCTGTACATCTGCAGAGTTTGCGGTTTTCCAGTCTCTCTTAAACCCCAACACCAGTGTGTTTGGTCTCAGTCTCCCTAATCCTGATGCCTGAAACATACACACACACACACACACACACACACACACACACACACACACACACAGACACACACTCCTTATTTGTCTATATTGTGTAATCAGACATTCTGTTGTTATAATGTCTGATAAAGACATCCTGTTACACAAACATTCACCAACTTCAAAGAAAACCCTAAAGGGGTTCACATTCACTGCTGGTTTAGATTAGATCTGCTTATATCCCCATGTCTGATCTACACTGTGACCCGCAGCATCTGCAGAATAACATTCAGCAGGAAATACACAATATTTTATTGATATTATAAACTGTATTATCTGTCTATAATTATATTACCTGTAACAGACTCCGGGCTCCGTGGTGGAAACTCTCGGTTGCTACAGCGGCGTAAAATGCTTTCCTCTTCTGCTGATTGAGCCACAACTGATTCTGTTCTATACAATCACTCATATCCTGCTGTGTCTCTGTACCAGGACCCTGATATCACACACACACACACACACACACAAAATAAACATAAATACACATATAATGTAATCGCTTAGATCCTGCTGTCTTTCTGTACTAGGATCCTAGTCACAACAATCATAAAAAATACACATATAAAGATAAAGAGCCCCAGATGTGTATTGGTGAACAGAACAGAGAGATGAACGGCAGATGTTTTCTCACCACAAACAATTCACAGGTAATGCAGAGGCCAAAGTTTTTGGTGAAGGAGTGAGCGAGGTCCAGCAGAGCGGGACGGCATTTAGGAGCTCCGGTCAACACAATGCACTGAGGCCTGATACACACAAAAACACTTTCATCACATCAACACAACACTTTATTACTTAATAAACATCAATAACTTTTCATGCCCATGTTTATGTACATTCATTCATCTTCTACCGCTATATCCGATCTTCCCTCGGGTCACGGGGAGCCTGTGCCTATCTCAGGCGTCTATGGGCATTACACACACACTCACACACATACACTAGGGACAATTTTCCAAGGTGCCAATCAACCTACCGTGCATGTTTTTGGACCGGGGGAAAACAGAGAACCAGGAGAAAAAACCCCTGAGGCACAGGGAGAACATGAAAACTCAACACACACACATGGCCGAAACGGGAATCGAACCCGGACTGTGGCGGTGTGAGGCGAACGTACTAACCACTAAACCACCGTGTCCCTTGTTTATGTACAATGAGTGTTTATTATAGGGTGGAGTGGTATAACAGAGGGGTAGGGTAGGGTGTTGCAGGGTGGAGTATCAGAAACGATGGGTAGTGTTAATGTGTGATTATTACCTGAAGTTCTTTACATGGTCATTGACTCCTGATAAAGTCAGAGCATTGTTCACAGCATTCACGAAGGTCACGGCCTGTGTAGAAGAACCCCAGTTCACATCTCCAGGAGGAAGAGAAGAAACACTCAGTTTAAATATTAATAATTTGTCATTCATTATTACTTATTTTCCCACAGAGAGAGAGATGGAGATAAATATTTTATTGATTGTGCTATCAGTGTGTCCATGCGGTGAGTTATTAATGATTATGTTGATGTTTGTTTAGATGAAGAGGTGATTAGATATGAACATGGATGTGGTCATTACCTGGCTTCTTGACTGTGACGTAGACGTACAAGAAGATCTCTATAGCATATGTGAGAAGTGCAGCCCACCAGTTAATTACGAACATCACAGCGCAGCACAACACGGCCCCGAACAACGACAGCCACATGTTATAGTACTTATACGCTGGCCTCCAACCTGCAGAAGGTAGGTAGTAAAAAGAGGTGGAGGGGTAAGATGGAGTGGAAGTGGGTTGAGATAGAGGGGTGAAGGGGTGAGAGAGAGGAGTGAGATATAGGAATGGAAAGTTAGAATAAAGAGGTGTATGGTGGAAGAGAAGAGGGTGGAGGGGTGAGACAGAGGGGAAGAGGGTTGAGATAAAGAGGTAGAGGGGTGAGATAGAGGAGAAGAGGGGTGACATAGAGGGGTGGAGTGGTGAGATAAATGGGTTTGGGTTGTGAGATAGAGGGGTGGAGGGATGAGATAGATGAGTGGAGGGATGAGATAGAGGGGCAGAGGGGTGTGATAGATGGGTGGAGGGGTGAGATAGAGGGGTAGAGGGTGAAATAATGGGTTTTGGGTTGTGAGATAGAGTGGTGAGTTAGAGGGGAAGAGGTTGAGATAAAGGTATGGAGGGGTGAGACAGAGGGGAAGAGGGGTTAGATAGAGGGGTGGAGGGGTGGGATAGAGGGTGAAGGGATTAGGTGGATGGGTGGAGGGGTGAGATAGAGGGGAAGGGGTGAAATAGAGGGGTAGAGGTGTGAGATAGAGGGGTAGAGGGGTTAGATAGATGGGTGAATGGGTGAGATAGAGGGGTAGAAGGGTGAGATGAAGGGGTGAGATAGAGGGGAAGAGGGTGATATAAAGGTATGGAGGGTTGAGACAGAGGGTAAGAGGGGTTAGATAGAGGGGTGGAGGTGTGAGATAGAGGGTTGAGATAAAGAGGTAGAGGGGTGAGATAGAGGAGAAGAGGGGTGACATAGAGGGGTGAGATAAATGGGTTTGGGTTGTGAGATAGAGGGGTGGAGGGATGAGATAGATGAGTGGAGGGATGAGATAGAGGGGCAGAGGGGTGTGATAGATGGGTGGAGGGGTGAGATAGAGGGGTAGAGGGTGAAATAATGGGTTTTGGGTTGTGAGATAGAGTGGTGAGTTAGAGGGGAAGAGGTTGAGATAAAGGTATGGAGGGGTGAGACAGAGGGGAAGAGGGGTTAGATAGAGGGGTGGAGGGGTGGGATAGAGGGTGAAGGGATTAGGTGGATGGGTGCAGGGGTGAGATAGAGGGGAAGGGGTGAAATAGAGGGGTAGAGGTGTGACGATAGAGGGGTAGAGGGGTTAGATAGATGGGTGAAGGGGTGAGATAGAGGGGTAGAAGGGTGAGATGAAGGGGTGAGATAGAGGGGAAGAGGGTGATATAAAGGTATGGAGGGTTGAGACAGAGGGTAAGAGGGGTTAGATAGAGGGGTGGAGGTGTGAGATAGAGGGTTGAGATAAAGAGGTAGAGGGGTGAGATAGAGGAGAAGAGGGGTGACATAGAGGGGTGCGGGGTGAGATAAATGGGTTTGGGTTGTGAGATAGAGGGGTGGAGGGATGAGATAGATGAGTGGAGGGATGAGATAGAGGGGCAGAGGGGTGTGATAGATGGGTGGAGGGGTGAGATAGAGGGGTAGAGGGTGAAATAATGGGTTTTGGGTTGTGAGATAGAGGGGTGAGTTAGAGGGGAAGAGGTTGAGATAAAGGTATGGAGAGGTGAGACAGAGGGGAAGAGGGGTTAGATAGAGGGGTGGAGGTGTGGGATAGAGGGATGAAGGGATTAGATAGAGGGGTGGAGGGGTGAGATAGAGGGGTGAGATAGAGGGAAAGGGGTGAAATAGAGGGGTAGAGGGGTGAGATAGATGGGTGAAGGGGTGAGATAGAGGGGTAGAAGGGTGAGATGAAGGGGTGAGATAGAGGGGAAGAGGGTGATATAAAGGTATGGAGGGTTGAGACAGAGGGTAAGAGGGGTTAGATAGAGGGGTGGAGGTGTGAGATAGAGGGGTGAGATGAAGGGGTTTAGGTTGTGAGATAGAGCGGTGAGATAAAGGTGTGGAGGGGTGAGATAGAGGGGAAGGGATGAGATAGACGGGTGGAGGGGTGAGATAGAGGGGTGAAGGGATGAGATCATTAATTAAGGATGTGATTAACACAGCAGTGGTGTGATGATTATTGAGGTTGGGGATTGATTAGCACATATCAGTGTTATATAAGTGAATAAGGGGAGAACGTAGGTTTACTGAACATTTACCTGGAGATTTAGCGTAGGAGGCGTGGAAACAGGAGAAGTTAATAAGAGCGTAGGAGGCCAGGAAGAAGTTAGAGATGATGGGAGCAATGACGTTCAACTCAGCTGGAGAGAGAGAGAGAGAGAGGGGTGTATCGATAATGACGGATGATAATGACGGATGATAATGATGATGATAATGATGATGTAATGCGTTAGGTTTCCTCCCTCCATGAACACACTCCTCACCGATGAGGATGAAGGCCACAGCAATTACGAAGGTGAGCACGTAGCCTCGGATGGGTTCATTATTTTTGCCATGACCTTTCGCAAAGAAGTGCAAGGCTTTGTAGATGTTGTCTTTACATAGAGCCTGGAACAGAAAGAGGAAGAGAGAGAGAGGAAGAGAGAGGGAGGCATTGTGAGGGAAAAATCTCGATCATGTAAAAAAGTAGTCATGTGTGAACATGATCCAGAAACACCACCATCCTGTTTGGACCAACACTCACTTCAGATCTACAGAAGAAAAACAGACCTGTGTTCACATTTTCATTTCTGTGTGGAAACAATAGGCACCACGTCCACCGGACTAAAGAGGAGAGGGAACATCTGACTTGTTGAAAGGAAGTGGAAAAATCACAACTTGATGAAGGTGGTAGCCCAGTGGTTAAGGTGTTGGCCTCTGGACCGGAAGATCACGGGTCCACCACCATCAAGCTGCCACTAGTGGGCCCTTGAGAAAGGCCCTTAACCGTCAATTGCTCAGTTGTAAGTCGCTCTGGATAAGGGCGTCTGCCAAATGCCATAAATGTAATGTAAATGTAAAGTGGACCTGACCACTTACACTGACCACTCCTGACTAAATTCTCCCCTGATGTTACCTCGACCAAGACTGCCTTTTACAAGGAAAAGCTTGGGGATTCTGCCCACGACCCTCATATACTTCACAACATCTTTTCTTCACTGCTCAACATCCCTACCCCACCTGCTTCATCCTACCTGATGGAACAAGACTTCAACTCCTTTTCTGAAAAGAACAATGAGAAAAGAAGGAAATCTGCCTGACATTCGCTCTCTCCCTGACTATTCCTACACCTGACATACAGGAGTTCCATCCTACTTTGCCAGATTCTCCGACCTCCTGCCATTCATCTCCACAATAATCAGGTCCTTAACATCTGTGGCGTGCTATCTTCCTTCAAACAAGCGAGGGTCATGTCCTTCTTGATGAAAGCAGACCGGTATCACTTCTCTCCTTTCTTTCCAAAATTCTAGGATACACTTTAACCAACTGTCTGTCTAGCTCAAGCTTCTAGACCCCAACCAGTCACGGAGACGATCTACATGCTGTAGATCAGCCAAACTGTCCTCTGTCCTCATCCTCCTACACCTTTCAGCAGCATTTGATATGGTCAACCATACATTTTGGCTATTTTGGCTACCCTCAGGACTCTTGGTATCTCTGGAGCTGCATGGAAGTGTTTTTCTTCCTACTTGGAGGGTCATACCAGGTTAGATTAAGAGGATCTACATCTGCCCCGTTCAGATTCAACACTGATGTCCCACAAGGCTCAGTTCTTGGTCCTCTTCTTTTCTCACTCTATATTCACTCTCTTGGTGAAGACATCTCCTCTCATGGATTTGATAACCACTGTTATGCTGATGACACTTAACCCATCTTCCTCCCGCCCTACTTCAGATACCAGATGATCAAAATAAATCAAATATAATTGAATTTCCTTTAGATACATATATTTTATGTATTACATATTATTGTCATGGACATTCCAAATAGCCAATTCAAACATTTTATGTTCGGGGAGAATCAACCAATCAGAGTGTTGCATAGCGCTTATTCGTTTTCTTTTCTCCAATTTCCGGCCCAAGCACGAGGTTCGTATTTCCGGTGGAGCATAAGAGAGCACACACGATTTAGGTCTCTTCGGAGAGAATTCATTGCAAAACAGTGATTTCGGACAAACTAAAAGTAGATATATTTATAGTACAAAGAAAAGCAAGTATATTTCAAGGTCAGGTTTTTGTATGTGTGTGTGTTTTGTTGTTGTTTTTTTTCCTCACTGGATTCGAACGGTTGCTGTACTGAAACAGTACTGCGTTGAGACTGACGCTTACTCGGGTGGAATTACTACATCCCTGGATTTCGTTCTAATTCCCAGTTCGTGGAGGGAGTTGGGACTGGAGAGCCACACAAACCCTATCGAGACTCTGGATTTTGTGAAATTTGACTTCCTTTGCACTTACAGCGCATACACTCGGTTCATTGTACCTTGAGAAGGATTTGGGGTTGGAGAAGAGACTGAGTAACAACCAATTCAGTGTTCGTTCTGTGATTTCAACTACATTCACATGACTGTAAATATGATGTGAGGTCGTCAAATTATTCATTTTGAAACTGATTTTTTCTTCATTTAATTTTAATTATTATATTATTACTATAATTATTATTTAGTATAAATTAATATAAAATAATATAAATATATATAATATTTATATATTATATATGTATACATTATTATTATTATTATTATATAAATATTATTATTATTATTAAAATTTTACTTAATTATTTTTCCTTTATTCTCATATCTGAGACCAGACCTCAACTCAAAAAACCTCAATAGAGTTCAAGTTTATTTGTAATTGATCAAAACAGTGATAATTTATTCATAGATTCCTAGATAAGGGTGTCTGATAAATGCTGTAAATGTGTGTTTGTGTAGTGTGTTTGTATCTGACCTGGAAAACTTTGGGAGCACTGACGAGCGAGGCGAGTGCAGAGGAGAGAGTAGCAGAGAACGTTCCTGCAATGATCAGGGGTCCAAACCCAGAGACCATTGTCATCACCTGCACACACACACACACACACACACACACACACAAACGATTATTACATTCGTTATAGTCCGGACAGGTGAGCATTTCTGGGTTCTGACCTGGAAGTTGTTCATCAGGCCGTATTGACACTTGGTGTAGGCGCATGAGGAGAAATTGTAACCGAAGTTACAAGCGGAGGAAAAATTGCAGCTGGAACCCGGAGTGATGGTGTCGTTCATATTTCCTGTGGCGTCTCGCACCACCGTACCAGCTGAGCACACAGCAGAGGTTTGTTAAATGGAGCAGTGTGTGGAGCTGAGGAGACTTAGCGTTAGCATGTGTTAGCATATGCCGGCTACACTTACACACACAAAGCGCGATGGCGAGATACGTCAATCCTGTGATTAAAATGGCCAGCAGTGTGCCAATAGGAAGAGCACCCTGTGGATCCTACACACACACACACACACACACACACACACACAGGTCTGAATACACACTTATACATCCATTCATACACATACAAACACCCACACACACACACATCCACACATACATACATATCTTATATATATATATATATATATATATATATATATATATATATATATATATATATATACACACATCCTTTTTTACACATTTTCTCCCCAGTTGAATGACTAACTGGGGTAGATTTTACCTTTAGATCTCCAGAAATGTTGGCTCCTGCTAGGATTCCAGTAGCTGCTGGGAAGAAGATGGCGAAGACGGAGAAAAAGGTTTCTCCATCCCGGAATTCAGGAGTGAAGTTCTCAGCCATGATGGATGCTGTGGTGGAATAAACAGGCACAGATACAGCACTACAACTTATTATTATAACAACACCACACTCTTATTATTATTATTATTATTATTATTATTATTGTGTTGTTGAAGGTCACCTTGATAGTTGAAGAAGCCTTTGCCCCGCTTATCTTTGGTGGCGGGAATCACCGTCCCCACAAACACATTCACTATGGCAATCAGTAGAATCACCAACAACACGATCTGAGCCTACACACACATTACACACAGAATATCTGAACATAAGTAACTGTGCATATGTGTGTGTATATGTGTGTGTGTGTGTGTGTGTGTGTGTATGTGTGTGTGTGAGACCTTGGCCTCCCACTCCATTCCTGCTACAGAGATCCCCAGCAGTAAGACTACAGTGATGCAGCCGACGATTCTGATATCATTCACTTCATCCACCATTATGGCGTCATTATCCTACAATTACCACAATACATTAGTGTGTGTGTGTGTCAGTATTTCAGAGAGAAACTGTGTAGGACTCTGATCTGAGACAGTGACTGATGTAGATGTTGGCTCGTGAAGGTGTAGGTGTGTGAGGTTATGTGTTCTGCCCCTCGGGGTATTAATCACACACCAGGTGGTTAAGCAGAGGCATTTGGCAGGAACAGGTTTCTCACAGGCTATTAGGTCAGAAATGTGTTTTCCATATGTGTGTGTAGCTCTACAGAGGAACTGTCTCTGGACCTCATACAGTACTGAGTAATGATGTTTCATAAATGAAAGGAGCTCTGATTGATCTCCAGCTTGGTACCTGCAGCAGATCCACTACCGTCTCTGCAAACCCTACTACATACATCGCCACCGCAACCGCGTTAGCAAAGGCAAAGATCAGTCCAATAGAGCCGCCAAACTCTGGCCCCAGACTGCGCGAGATCAGATAATATGCTCCACCTGAGTGTATACATACACACAAACACACACACACACACACACACACACACACACACACACACACACACACACACACACACACACACACACACACACATATATAGCTTTCTATATAATGTAAATGGAGGGTGACTCAGTGTGAGTTTATTTCTACAAATATTTCATACAAATACAACAAATTAAATATTCTTTAAAAAGTGTGTGTGTGTGTGTGTGTGTGTGTGTGTGTGTGTGTGTGTGTGTGTGTGTGTGTGTGTGTGTGTTTGTGTGTGTGTGTGTACCTCCTCGTACGACTCCGTTAGTGCAGATGGCTGACATGGACAGACAGGTGAGTGTAGTGACCACCATACTGAGTAAAACTATAATAATCCCTAAACCTGAAACACACACACACACACACACAAATATGCATAGAATCACAGCATGTAGGTTTTCAGCTAAAATATAGATAATTCTCCAAAATAACTGATTCACTGCTCAGATCTAATGATTGTTAATGTGTGTGTTTGTGTATGTGTTTGCTTGTGTGTGTGTGTTTGTGTGCATGTATTTGTGCTTTTGTGCATGTGTATGGGTGTGTGTGTGTGTGTGTTTGGTTGTTTGTTGTGAGTTTGTGTGTGTGTGTGTGTGTCTGTTTTTTGTGCATGTGTATGTGCATCTGTGTGTGTGCGCGCGCGTGTTAATTAATGAATTAATGAATTTTCTTTTAAGAGAAACCAATTTCTCACTTCACTGTTCCCTGCTCTATTCCCTTTGCTGTTCCCTGTGCTGTTCCCCTCATTTTCCTTGTCACTGGTCTCCACACTGTTCCACTCACTGTTCTTTTTAATGTTCCTCTTGCTCTCGTATAAAGATGTGAAGTTAGTTCTGCACGGCCAGCTTCAAACCCGCCATTATTCACACACCATAAATTTGACCTCATGAAGAAACACCTTCTCTCTTCAAACTGCTCTCGCTTCACCACCTGGGGGAAAAACAAACTCTAACCACTAAGTGCTGACCTCTGATCTCTTTATAATAAACCATTCTACATGTGTGTCCTGACTGAGTTTTCGAGATTTAGCTCTATGGAATGGTGTTCCATGGTGTGTGTATGTGTGTGTGTGTTTGTGTGTGTGTGTGTATGTGTGTGTGTATGTTCACCTGATCCTGCTTGTCCAAAAACCCATGAGAGACGAATGAAAAGCATCACACCCCAAATGTTTAGCATACATCTCACCTACAAACAAACACACATACCCAGAGAGTAAGAACCCTTAACCCCAATTGCTGATTTGTAAGTCCCCAGTCATTAGTGTTGCACAACCTCAGTGCATTCCTGGTGCTGGGTTTAAACCTGGATAAATGGGAGTGTTGTGTTAGGATCCAACATAAAACATGCACCAAATACACTGATCACTACAGTACAGTGATCCTAAGTGATGAACCCTAACAGGACCAGCCGAAACAGAGGATGGAGGATGAACATACATAGTACACAGTAATAGTTCAGTGTGTGTGTGTGTGTGTGTTTAATTGTGATAGACACTTACCAGAACCCCTTTAATCCAGCCGAATTTAACCACGCCCCCGGAGTTATCTGGAGCTGGAGGAGCTTCAAGATCTTCACTCTGTCCCAAATCACTCCCTTCACTATCTTCCAGCATGTGTGGGATATCCATATCTCCATTCTAACACACACACACACACACACACACACACACACACACACACACACACACACAAACACAGCACTTTTATACTCATTACTTATAATTTAAACTCATAATTAAAGGTTTTTTTAATTAAGACTGATTGTTAAAATAAACAAACGAATTTAAATCGTTGTAAATCGTTAAATTGTTTTCAGATTAAAAATCATAAGTGATTATCTTCTTTATTCATACTATTCACACACACTAGACAAACACACACACACACACACACACACACACACACACACACACACACAAACACTGTTACACTCTATACTGTAAAAAGTGATTGACAGCTCAGAGTAGCAATACACTGCATTAATAACAGTGATACATGCTTTAAACACAGGAGAGTGAAGACTTGAAGTTATTTACACACAGTGAGGATCTGAAATTATTTACACACAGTGAGGATCTGAAATTATTCACACACAGTGAGGATCTGAAATTATTTACACACAGTGAGGATCTGAGGTTCTTTAAACACAGTGAGGACTTGATATTCCTCACTATGGCGGTTTAATATTCATTCTGGCTGGCTTTGGGGTGGGGCATGTCTAAAAAATTTACATATTTATTAATCCCAGACCTGATTATGCATCTCACTGCACTTAAATATATACATTACAGTCATCTAAAAGATTCCATATAAGTTACTTTATCACATCCTTAAACATATCATTCATATAAACATATATATCATATAAAATACAATATTTTAAATATTAAATATAAAGTACAGAGGAAATAAGATGCCATGTGACCGTGTGTATATGTGTGTGTGAGAAACTGTGTGTGTGTGTGTGTGTGTGTGTGTGTGAGAGAGAGAGAGAGAGAGAAACGGTGTGTCTGTGTGCCCTGTCACACTTTGTTAATAAAATAGTTTTTAATAAAATTGGGTTTTATAGAGATAATGGAGTAACTTGTTCTTCTTTTCCACATTGGTATGTTTGATCTCATCACTGACCTTGTGGAAAACCTGATGGAGCTCCTGGAGTGAAGGTCTGATGACTCTCTGCCCGCTTACACTCCCGGCGTTGCGGTAAAAGTCGATGCTGGGCACCCGGTCCAGTGTGTTGTGGCCGAAGGCGCTCACCACTGACGGCCTGACAGAGCGATGCTCCACGTTCCCATAACCGTTCCCAGAGAACGATGTCTCCTCGTACAGTGGAGGATCATCTTTAGCCTTCTCAAATGCTGGATTCTCCATCTCTGACCCTGTCTATGATTAGCTCAGCAGGCCAGGATTGTGGAATCACTTTTTCACAGGAAAAACAAGATTCTTCACTCCAGCAGCAGAATGAACTCTGAAACTGATATGAACGTTATGAAGGTCAGCGGTGTGTTCGTTTTTCTGGATGGAGTTTGCCGGTTTCTCAGTCTGGAAGGTCACACTCTTCAATAACACTGGGTTTATATACAAGTCATATCACTCCCTCTCGCACCTCATTGGCTCAAACAATACTTTTTTTACCCACAAATCCAAAAAATGTTGGAGCAGGGGGCAAGAACACATTATTGTTCCATCAAGGAGGACGTGAGATGTGTGTTTAAACTTTAACCAGGTCATAAACACAGTGTGGAAGATAGCGAAGCAGCGAGTGGAGAACAGGATCAGTGATTATTAATCAGACAGAATGTTCCATGTTTTATGGTTCTGGGTCTTTTACACTTCTATTAATGTTCTATTAGGATTATCAATGACGCGCTCGATACCACCGTGTAGAATAACACCTTCACTCAGGGGAAGTGTAACAGCTGATTACATCTCCGACACTCCCTCTGATCTTTATGGGACTGAGATCTGAAGGTCTCAGACTGAAGGTCACTAAAATCCTAGACACTGCACTGATCTCTGTATAAATAAATAAATAAACAAACAAACAAACAAATAAATAACAACAGAATGACATAAAACAAATAATGCTCATAGAAGCACCACAAACATGGGAGAGGAACTGAGAGAGGAGCTGATCGATGAGTGTATGATGAGATGAGTGACAAGCTGATAGAGGAGCTGAGAGAAGAGCCATTAAAGGAGCTGATAGATGGGTGCATGATGGTGCTCTTACCCTAGATGCCCCTGCCCAGCGGTCAAAACCTGTCTGGAGATAAAACGTTTTTACAAGACATGATCTCATAAAATGTAAAATCTTATAAAACTTAGAAATCTCGACACCCTTTGGTCACGTGACAGAAACTGATTATTTCAGAGAGAATATCTCAGTCTGTGTGTGGTGTTGTGACATGAAGAATCTGCATTGCGGACTGGGCTAAGATCTCGTACACATGTCTGGGATTGTTATTAATGTTAACAATTAATAAGAATAAGACGAATAATAATAACAGGAAGAGGACGAAGAAGAAGAATCAGAATAATAATACTGATGGCTCTGTGATGTATGTGTGTGTGTGTGTGTGTGTGTGTGTGTGTGTGTGTGTGTGTGTGTGTGTGTGTGTGTGTGTGTGTGTGTTTCATGGTGAAAGTTAATGGTCCTGGATGTGGGTGTGTCTTTGGCACATTGAGGTGTCGAGCTGAACACCTGAGTCATGTGAAACTTTCCACAAAAGCGTATATGTGTGTGTGTGTGTGTGTGTGTGTGTGTGTGTGTGTGTGTATATGTGTGTATGTAAGAGTGTGTGTGTATGTGTGTGTGTGTACACAATCACCCACAGAACATTCCTATAACAATTGGCTTCACTCATTAACTCATAAACACACACACACACACACACACACACACACACACACACTTCCTTATTGTTCATAATGTGACTGGTAGGAAGAATTCTGAGAAATGATGTCTGTCATTCAAGTGACCTTGAGGAACTTTATAGAAAGATCACATTACAGATTACAGTATTACATCATCATCATTATCATCATCTTTATCTTCATCTACAAAACAATTAAATATTCGTCTTCTTCTTATTATTATTGTTGTTGTTGTTGATAATGTTGTTGTTGATGGTGATTTGATGCTTTTATTGTTGTTGATGGTGATGTGTTGCCTGCATGTCTCTGAAGTGTACACTCTCCTCACTTCAGGATCACATGACTAAACACACGGGAATAATGTTAAACACATATGAGTTTATTGTACACAACAAATAGAAACCTTCAGAAACACATACACACATACACACACACACACACACACACGTGTAAATGTGCTGTACATCACTGCATGAAGGCACAGAGTGGAACAGTGACAGCACTAAAGCACACACAGTGATAAAGTGCAAGAGATCTAGTGTCCTGAAACATCACACACACACACACACACACACACACACACACACACACACACACACACACACACACACACACACACACACACACACACACACACACACACACACACACACACACACACACACACAGTATACACATACTCCAACATCACAACACTATCAAGAACATAAGTGTGTGATTTATAAAGTTTATAAAGTATCATTTGGGACAGAGCCATTTCCCTCCATCACGTCACGTCACGTCTACAGGACGCTCAGTATTTATGAACATTTCTATTCACTGTCATATAGAGAGATAAGGGACAAATCACACACACACACACACACACACACACACGTGTGTTCTACAGTGGTACATATAAAAATAAAAGTTAAAGAGAATTAAATTTACCCTGTTTAAAGAGCAGCAGTGAAACAATCACACATCATCCACACACAAATACAGCGTGGCAACAAACAGTAAACTTTTTCACGCAGAACAAACATCAGGATATTTCTTGCCAGAAGGTCAGTTTTTCATCACAGCGTTGTGGTTTATGTTGTTCATAATTAATCCTCGTGGTGGTAGAAGCTTCTTAGGCTTCATTATATAGAAGAGGGTAGATAGCTTCGAGTGTGTTACATCACTCTGTTACGCAGCATGAACAGCTGCTTTGTTAATCTTGTTTGTGTGTGTCTGTGTATGTGTGGACGTGTGTGTGCACATGTGTGCATGTGTGTGCAATGATGCTATTTGGTTGGCAGCAGTACGATGAGAGGAGAATTCTGGCTGGTGGGTGAAAATTAGTAGGTGATAAAATTAGTGCGATGATGGGGAGATCTGACGTAAACATGTCCTCAGTAACATTCTGGCTTCTTCTGTGATTATCTTCTCAAGTAAAAGTATGTATTCAGAAACACATACAAACACATGCTAACAGTCTGGCTTTATAGTGTATAGTAGCTTATTGTAGCCTTGAGGAAGGATATGGTCATGGTATGGGTGTATTTTAGATAAGTGTGTGGTGTTGGGTAGGTGTGGTGTTGGGGAAGTGTGTTGGTGTTAGGTAATGGTGTTGGATAAGTGTGTTACATAAGTGTGTTAGGTGTTGGATAAGTGTGTTAGGTGTTGGGTAAATTGTATGGTGTTGATTAAGTGTGTAGTGTTAGGTAAAAGTGTGTAGTGTTGGGTAAGTGTGTTAGGTGTTGGATAAGTGTGTGGTATAGGTAAATGTATGGGATTAGGTGTGGTGTTGGGTAAAAGTGTGGTGTTGGGTAAGTGTGTTAGGTGTTTGGTAAGTGTGTTATGTGTTAGGTAAGTGTGTTAGGTGTTGGATAAGTGAGTTATATAAGTGTGTTAGGTGTTGGATATATGTGTGGTGTTAGGTAAGTGTGTGGTGTTAGTAAGTGTGTTATCTGTTGGTTGAGTGCATGGTGTTGGGTAAGTGTGCTAGGTGTTGGGTAAGTATGTTAGGTGTTGGGTAAGTGTGTTAGGTGTTGGGTAAGTTGGTGTTAGTGTGGTGTTGGGTAAGTGGTAGTTAGTGTGTAGTGTACTCGGTGTTGGGTAAGTGTGTTAGGTGTTTGGGTAAGTGTGTACTCGGTGTTGGGTAAGTGTGTTAGGTGTTGGGTAAGTGTGTGTGGTGTTGGGTAAGTGTGTAGTGTTAGGTAAGTGTGCTAGGTGTTGGGTAAGTGTGTTAGGTGTTGGGTAAGTGCGTGGTGTTGGGTAAGTGTGTAGTGTTAGGTAAGTGTGTTAGGTGTTGGGTAAGTATATTAGGTGTTGGGTAAGTGTGTTAGGTGTTGGGTAAGTGTGTGGTGTTAGGTAAGTGTGCTAGGTGTTGGGTAAGTGTGTTAGGTGTTGGGTAAGTGTGTGGTGTTGGGTAAGTGTGTAGTGTTAGGTAAGTGTGCTAGGTGTTGGGTAAGCGGTGTTGTGTATGTTAGGTGTTGGGTAAGTGTGTTAGGTGTTGGGTAAGTGTGTGGTGTTAGGTAAGTGTGCTAGGTGTTGGATAAGTGTGTTAGGTGTTGGGTAATTGTGTGGTGTTGGGTAAGTGTGTAGTGTTAGGTAAGTGTGCTAGGTGTTGGGTAAGTGTGTAAGGTGTTGGATAAGTGTGTTAGGTGTTGGGTAAGTATGTGTTAGGTGTTGGGTAAGTGTGTAGTGTTAGGTAAGTGTGTAGTGTTGGGTAAGTGTACTAGGTGTTGGGTAAGCATGTTAGGTGTTGGGTAAGTGTGTTCGGTTTTGGGTAAGTGTGTAGTGTTAGGTAAGTGTGCTAGGTGTTGGGTAAGTGTGTTAGGTGTTGGGTAAGTATGTTAGGTGTTGGGTAAGTGTGTAGTGTTAGGTAAGTGTGTAGTGTTGGGTAAGTGTGCTAGGTGTTGGGTAAGTATGTTAGGTGTTGGGTAAGTATGTTAGGTTTTGGGTAATGTGTGGTGTTGGGTGTGTGTGTGGTGTTGGGTAAGTGTGTGGTGTTAGGTAAGTGTGCTAGGTGTTGGATAAGTGTGTTGGGTAAGTGTGTGGTGTTGGACAAGTGTGTGGTATTAGGTAAGTGTTTGGTGTTGGGTAAATGTTCAGTGTTGGGTAAATGTGTGGTGTTAGGTAAGTGTGTTAAGTATTGTGTAATGGTGTGAGAAAAAATGAGACTATATTATCATGTCAGAGAGAGAGAGGTTTCTTGTTCAGGACATTTGGATAAATGTGAGATGTGTGAGATGATGTAATAAAGGGGGTGTGGCCTACGGTAGAAACGTGTCTTTAAGTGAGAGCGTATTCAAACGTCCCTTTCTCAAGGCCCTCGAGTCCGTCTCCCCAGTGTGAGGATGGCATGCTGCTGTAGGGATCCAGAAGAATCCGGAAACAGCGGACAATCAAGAGGGCAAGAAAAATCAACAGCATTAAGACGAAGGCAAACACCGTCTTCTGTTCCAGAGTCAGTGTGTTCACCATCATCTCACTGCCGCTCACAAACGAGTGGTTATAGTGCGCGCTACACATCACCAGCGCGCTCACAGTTCATCCTGAGAATGTTGAGGAGATCAAACTTCTGGAGAGAACCTGCAGAAAAGCAGACAAACGTTATTCTCACGATCACTCCTTCAAACTTCTTTATTTACTCTCTGTAACATATTCAGTCTCAGGACCAGACCCATGTTTCTATCTTAGTCTCATCCTTGAGTCTAATCTAGTGCTAGTTGCAATCTAGTGTACTAGTGCTAATGTAGTGCGCTAGTCACAACTCCAGACCTCTATTTTATTCCTTTCTCAGTTTTGGTCACAAAAGTCTTAGTCTCTGATCAGAAAAAGTTCTCCTTATTCCCATTGTTAGTCTCAGCCCTGTATCCTTCTTAGTCCTGATACTATGTAAATCCCTACTCAAATTAGTTTCCTCCAAAAACCGTTACACAAAGTTAGAGACGTACAATAATGTAGGAACGTATCTGGACTCAGGAATATGAAACACCATGTTTGAACCAGGAGACTAAAACCTGCTTCAGCATGACAATCAGCATATCTGCTTCATCTGAGCTTCACACAAATAATAAATTCTGTCCTTAATCCTCCGATAATCCCAGTCCCAATCCTGGTCTAAACAAAAGAAAACATCAGATTCTGTCCCTAGAGACAGTCCTTTCAGCCTGTGTCTTTATCACAGTTCATGGCTAAACATCTGATCCAATCTTTGAACAGTAAAGTTCTCATACAACTCCTCCTAATTTACCACAGTATCCTAATCAAGATCCTCATCTCAGTCTCTTCATATCCCTCCAATCCTATCCAGTCCCAGCCTTCCTTCAGTCCCGGTCTTTTCCAGACTCTGTCCAGAGAATGCATTAATTAAGAATATATATTCTGAGATGATGTGATTTATGGATAATAATCACAGATGTAGATGTGATGTCTTTCCCTTCCATCAGGACCTTAACAGACACATGAATGTAATTAACCAGGTGACTCTGATGCTCGATTACTACAGAAATTCTATTACTGATGTTATTACATCTACTTTACAGTTATATGAGCGTATTATTATTATTTCATATTAAAATCTCTCTCTCCCTCTCTCTCTCTCTCCCTGTCTCTGTCTCTCGCTCTCTCTCTCTTTCTATCAGCAGACAGCCGAGGCAGATCTGATGCTAATCATGCGTATTCAGTAAATTCAGCGTAGCAGAAAAAGAAAACGGCACGATAATCCGGACATGGAATCGGTCACTGACCATCAGCTGATTCTCTCCAGAACATTCCAGATCTGTCCATCCAAACTGCTAATTAGAGAGAGAGAGAGAGAGAGAGAGAGAGAGAGGGAGGCAGAGAACAGCAGCGCTGCTGTACCTGTTGCATGGCGACTGATTCCATGCTGTCATCCAGCATCTGGGAGAAAACCAGACAGTCACATGAAGAGGAAGTCGATATTTCCATCACACCATCACAGCTCTGGGAGGAGAGAGAGGAGAGAGAGAGAGAGAGAGAGAGAGAGAGAGAGAGGGAGAGGTGGAAGGATGAGGGTTGAAGTCGAATCGAGTGTGGATGAGCAGCAGGTGGGAGAGAGACAGAGATTTTGCAGTGAACATTCCGCTGTGTGTGACGTTCATGTGTGTGTGACAGAGAGATGTGTTTTATGTGTGTGTGTGTAAGTGTGTGTATGTGTGTGTGATTGAACCTGTTGCTGGCACAATACATTTCTCTCTTTCTCGCCACACATACGCACGCACACACACACACACACACATACCTCCAGGTGTCACTCTGTATCTCGTCTATAATATGAAAAGAATATCAGTAACCAGAGCACAGAGTTCTGCTACCTTACCTTACTGTGTGTGTGTGTGTGTGTGTGTGTGTGTGTGTCTGAGACTGTGTGTGTATTCATGTGCGTATGTGTGTATGTGTGTGTTTGTGTGTGTGTACGTGTCTGTGTGAGAGAGACTTTGTGTGTGTCTGAGACTGTGTGTGTATTCATGTGCGTATGTGTGTTTGTGTGTGTTAAACTGTTGTGTGTATTTGTGTGTGTGTGTGTGTGCGTTATGGACTCTGAAGGTACAGTGTGTGAAATTAAACTCTTCTGTGTGAGTCACCAACGTGTGCGTGGCACCAGGTAGCCCCCAAGGAGCACATGGACTCTGCTATAAAAAGGTATTTACATAGAAAATGAGTCAATTAAATGTAGTGTGTGAAATTAGTGTAACTCTTCAGTTTATGTAGTAGCTATCAGTTAAAAAGGTTGGTGTGTTTAGAGCATCATGAGCAGAAATCTGAGTGGAATGATTGAACTGGGCACTTCTTCCTGAGAGGAAAATGTGCAGAACACACACACACACACACACACACACACACACACACAGTTGTGTGAGAGTTTTGAAAGAGTTGTGTGAGAGTTGTGAGACAGTTGTGTTATGAGTTGTGTGAGAGTTGTGTATGTGTTGTGTGAGAATTATGTGAGAGTTGTGTGAGTTGTGTGAATTGTGAGAGAGTTGTGTATGTGTTGTGTAAGAGTTGTTGTATGAGAGTTGTGAGATAGTTGTGAGACAGTTGTGGGAGAGATGTGAGGGAGTTGTTAAATAGTTGTGAGAGAATTGTGTGAGTTGAGAGTGTTTGTGTGTGAGAGACTGTGTGTGTGTGAGACTGTGTGTGTGTGTGTGTGTGTGTGTGTGTGTGTGTGTGTGTGTGAGAGAGAGAGAGTTATGAGAGAGTTGTGATAGAGATGTGAGAGAGTTCTGAGAGTTGTATGAGAGATGTGAGAGAGTTGTGTGTGAGTTGTGTAAGTTCTGAGAGAGTTGTGTGAGTTGTGAGAGTTATGTGAGACACACAATTAATTCAGTGTAGAAACATGAATTATAGTTATACAAAATATCTCTTTTAACTTTGAGAAAGTCTAAAATATAACATGCGTTCGTGTTTGCATGTAGAAGAATTGTCTTTTTCTACATTACACCTGTTGTTGTTGTTATGCAGTTTCAAATTACAACTATGACCTTCTTTGAATGTAGTGTAGAAAATCCTACTTGAGCTGGGACTGAATATGTTTGTATAAAAAAAAACAACAACACATAGTACAATGCACTGATGCTATGTAGGTTCAAAATACAATATATATATATATATATATATAAGCATACACGGGTGCCAGGGTGCCATAAGGTACAAAAATATAACATGTGGTCTCTCCTATTACCGTTGTTTCATCACTCATATTACAAACTCATTTCTCTCCGACTCTCATTTGGGCTTCTTTTCATCAACTGACCCCATGACAAATGAATTGAATAACACTGGAATAGAAGAGTCTTTATTTATCACATAAACATTACAGCACAGTGAAATAGTTTCATATCCCATCTTGCTTGGAATTTAGGGTCAGACATGATACAGCGCCCCCTGGTAACAGAGGGTTAAGGGTCTTGCTCAAGGACCCAAGAGTGGCAGCTTGGTGATACCCGGGGCTCGAACCCCCGACCTTCCTATCAGTAACCCAGCGCCTTAAACTGCTGAGAAACCACGTCCCTCAAAATGAAATGGAGCATTAATATGGAGATGATATGAGGAAGAAGGGGAAAGACTGTGAATAACATTAAACATTAGAAGAAGAATCATAAAGTCACTGTGGAGCTGGAGGTGTTACAGTGAGGTGGTGAAATGAAGGAGTTTTAATAACGATACAAACTGTTGAAGCTTAAGGAGAGGGTTTTGTGAGAGAGAATGGAGTTACAATAATCAATATGAGAAAGTAAAGAGTAAATAATTATTGACTAAATAAGCTTCATTAAGCAGTCACGTGACGTTACAGGCGTGTCATGATGATTGACAGCCATGTCTCCATGGCAACAGGTGACGTTCATGGGTCGAGCTCCGTGGCCCTGGGGTCTCGCGATATTAGAGCGCGAGAGCTGGTGGCGGGAAAAGGCGTCGCAGCGGGGTTGTAGTGCGCAGACTCAGTGTGAGAGAAGAGAAGGAACAGTGCAGCAGGAATCATGGCTGAGAATAATCCCGAGCTCGGAGCCGATGTCAAACTGGAGGAGTTCCAGGACGCGTCTCCCTTCCAGGAGGACGACGAGACGGCGCTGGACGACACGAACGGCGTCAAAACGTAACGCTAGCCTTCACCGGGCTCGGAATGAGATTAGCATCATGCTAACAAAAAGAGATGGGGGAGGAGACTGGGGAGATCCGCGCCGCTCGCGTCGCAGATAAACAAAAAATAAACCCGCGTTGTGTAAACACACTTATTCGGATTCAGGATCCGGGGTGGTGTAATAGTTTTGTACAACACGGAGGAAACGATGTGCCTTTATTGTTATCGTCATGTTAGCATTAGCATCGCGTCTCGGCTAAATTACAATGGCTGTTAGCTAACAGTTGCGCATTGTTTTTTTCTCTCCACCTGTATTCGCAAAATCCGGTCTCTTGCTCCCCTCATAGGCTGTTAGTGAACGATCGGCCGGTGAAAGTCGTACCTCATTGGTGAAAATATTGGTCGTTATTGTTAACGTTGTCTGAAATTGACCAATGACCGTGCAGTGGGCAGGTCTTTCACTAATACGGGTGTGGATTAAAATGTAGCGGGATTATAATCGTGTTCCCGTAAATCCACGGCAGGAACATGATTGATTTCACATTAAAAACAAAATATATTTCAAATGATTATTTCACATTTTTTGTCCGTATTCACATAATTACACGTTTTTTTGTTGTGTTCGTGTATATATATAAATGGTGGCATTGCCGAGACTTCAGTGCACTGTAATGCGCGTTAGTGAGTTTATAGCTTTTCGGACATGCGCAGTGTCCTCGTGACTTCTTTTATTTTATTCTTTAGTGTGGGAAGTGATTCAGAAGAGAATCAGCTGGACAAGTCCGAGGGGAAGGATAAGTCCGGGGCCCGGAAGTCCAGTCGGTATCACCCGTATAAGGAGAGACATGGCGGCTCAGTTGACAAGAAGGCGTCTCAGCGCAACCGCGTCTTCATCAGCAACATCCCATACGATATGAAGTGGCAGGCAATTAAAGATCTAATGAGGGAGAAAGGTAACACACACACACACGCGCGCGCACACACACACACCACCACCATTACAGTCTCACGCACACACACTCGTGCACGTGTGGACAGGTTTCTCTGTTCCTCTGTGGAGGAGTGTAACACTGTGTATTGGTATGAAATATTGTACAGATGATTTTGTGTGTGTATATAAACAGTTTAGAGATGAACATGATGAATCTGATCTTTATTTGGTTCTATGAGATGGTTTCTTTATAACAGTGGTTGTGTGTATCTGCTGGTGTGTATGTGTGTGTGGAGAACTGAACATTACGTTGGGAGGAGGTCTGGACTCAGATGGTTGCTCTGATGTGATTATAATGTGGGTTTTCTCTAGCCGTAGTGTGAAGAGTCCCAGCGTTGTGGTGCTGTTGTGTTTTTAAACGCACTGTGTGTATGTGTGTGTATGTGTATATGTGTGTGGGTGTGTGTTTGTGTTTCTTGGTATTTCCCCTCTTGTATGTCTCATGTAGTTGGTGAGGTTACATACGTGGAGCTGTTTAAGGATGCAGAAGGAAAGTCCAGGGTAAGTGCAGTGGAGGCTGTGAACTCGGCTTCTTCTCTCATGTGTAGCACCGTGACTGGAACACACAGCTCTTTATGCGTTGGATAAACGTCTGATCTATTTTTCTGATGAAGACTTGGACATGGTTTTGTTTTGACCCTAGTTCTTCATTATTATATTTCCATGGCTGTACTTTTAATTGGTGGCTTCCTGTTTGGCCTGAGAGATAAATATGCTGATTGGACGTGGTGGTTTATTGGGAATTGTGTACATTTAAGAGGAAATTACTGATATTTATTGATCGATTTCTATTATTCTTCACAAAACGTGCACTGCTTTATGTTATGTGATTCAGTGTTCAGCTGTGGTGTCCATCTCTGTGTTTTAATGATTCCCAAATTTTTAATTCTACGTTAATGTGCACACGGTGTGTGTTGTACTAACGCTGTCTCTGTGTGTTCTTCTCCAACTCCGGCTGGGTGTGTATGTGTGTGTATGCTGCTGACAGGGCTGTGGGTAAGTACCGCACTTTCTAATAAATAAATGTATAATTACACTTTGTATGTAAATCTGATGTGCTGTGATGTGACCACGGAAAGACACAGTTGTGATGTATTTATTTGTGTGTGTGTAGGGTGGTTGAGTTTAAAGATGAAGAGTTTGTGAAGAAGGCGATCGAAGTGATGAACAAACACGACCTCAGTGGCCGACCCCTGAACATTAAAGAGGTGTGTATCGGGTGGAGCTGTGTGAACATTACACCCCCTGACTACCTACGCCATGTCCTGGACATTTCTCACGTTTCTTCTTTGTGTATTTGTTTCAGGATCCGGATGGTGAGCATGCACGCCGTGTGTTACAGCGAGGGGGAGGTGGGAGCTACCCTGGCGGCAGGGGGCATGACGGTGGTCCAGGACAGGTCAACCTCCCCCCCTCTATCTCCAACAACCCAAACATTCCCCATGACATCATCAGCGCTCTGCAGCATGGCCGACTCGGCTCCACCGTGTTCGTCGCTAATGTGAGCACGTATTTCTGCTTCTTTTACTTTTAGTCAGTTGTGATGCATGAGGATGATCAGAGACTCCTGTTCCTGCATCCTCGTGTATTATACCAGCTTCTCACAGTTCTATCACTTTGTGTGTATGTTTGTGTGTAGCTGGACTTTAAGGTGGGCTGGAAGAAGTTGAAGGAAGTGTTCTGCATGGCCGGAGTGGTGAAGAGAGCTGATGTGAAGGAAGATAAAGATGGGAAGAGCAGAGGAATGGGAACGGTTACATTTGAGCAGCCACTGGAAGCTGTACAGGCAATCTGTATCCTATACATACACAAACTGAAGGTGGTTTAACAGTAGTCTCAAGTAGAGGTCGATTGATTTAATAAATTTTATCTATTAATTAGCACTGATAATGGGTAGGCTGCCATTATGAGAGCGGCCTTTAGTGGTAAAGCACTGACATGCTGTTTGGAGTCTGTGTTATTTTATTCATATATATATGAATATATATCTGTCAGTATAATCT
>JACRUU010000019.1:22126506-22141506 GCA_030449085.1 Kryptopterus vitreolus
CACACACACACACACATGCGCGCATCCCACTGTCCATTCATTCCCTTTAAGAGCTTTAGTTTTGTTTTAGAAACATTTTTTTCCTGAACATTTATCAAATCTACACACACACACACACACACACACACACACACTACAAATAATCATAGATGATGTTTATACAATGTTTGTTTTATTTCTTTTGTAACTTCTTTTTAATTTGTGCCTCACCGGTTTATTTCAACAAGAAATAAAATAAACGTTTTAATTTTTAATTTCTGCTCCGTCGTCATTGAGTTGCTGATAAGGAGGTGTGGAGCCTTCAGCTCTCTCTCTCTCTCTGTGTGTGTGTGTGTGTGTGTGTGTGTGTGTGTGTGTGTGTGTGTGCGCGCGTGTGTGTGCGTGCTCATAGTAAATGGAGGTGAAGCCATGATGTTCCTCTTGGGGTTTTTCTAATACAGATGTTGGTTATGAAAATTCTGCATATTACGATGTAGAAGAATGTCCTGATCATGATGGATGTGTTCTTGTGCACAAGTGTGATCCATGCGTGCTTGTAAAGAGACCTCGACTTTAGAACACGGAAATGAAGTGATCGCTTGAAGATTAGACGTTCTTGTATCTCCCAGGCTTATTGGTAGAGAATGTCTTAGTTTGCATTCAGATAAAGGCTTTCTGAGCCTTTATATGGTCTCTCAGTCTGGTTCACTAGGAATCACAATCATGGGGAAAGACTGCTGACCTGACAGTTGTGCAGAAAACCATGATTGACACCTTCCATAAAGAGAGAAAACATCAAAATGTAATAACAAAAGAAGTTGTCATTGGAGAAGTCTTTGGAGGAAGAATGGAGAGGAACACTACAAGATGCTTGAAGTCCAGTGTGAAGTTTCCACAGTCTGTGTTGATTTGGGGATCCATGTCATCTTCTGGTGTTGGTCCACTGTGCTTCATTAAGTCCAGGGTCAATGCAGCGTCTACCAGGAGATTTTGGAGCACTTTCCAGTTCATTTTCCAGCAGGACTTGGCACCTGCCCACACTGCCAAATGCACCAAACCCTGGTTCAGTGAGTGTGGGATTAGTGTGCTTGATCGGTCAGTAAACTCACCTGACCGGAACCCCATAGAGAATCTGTTTTGCCAAGAGAAAGATGAGAGACCGAAGCATCAAGAATCCTGGTCTTCCATAAACACCTCAGCAGTGCCACAGACTGATCGCTTCCATGACACGCAGCATTGAGGGAGTAATCGCTACAAAAGTACTGAGTACCAAACCAAGTACTGAGTACATCTGCATGCTTACACTTTTCAGAGGTCCAGAATTTGTACATGTAGAATCCTAGTTCTATTGTTTGCATGTAATATTCTGATCTTCTGAGATTGTGGATTTGGGAATTTCTTAGACCATAATCTCAGCTATGACAAATCATCTAGCTTTGCATGTAATGAGTCTCATTAGTTTCACCTTTTAAGTTCTATTACTGAAATAAATAAACTGTTGCACAATATTCTAATTTTTCACATTTTTCTTGTACAAAGCTGTAAAAGGTGAGTTTGTGGTTTTTATTGTTTATTCTCTGTACGCTCCTCTTGTCCAGGTGAAGATGCTTTTGTGCAGAAATAAAATCTTTAAAACTGTTTCTGCCATACTGAGAATTGGCCTTACAGGACTACTTTCTTTCACAATAGCACACTTTGCTTGTGTGTGTGTGTGTGTGTGTCTGTCAGCTGAAGGTCTTCAATCCTTTAATTTCCTGTTAAAATAATTGTAAACCGGTCCTGGTATTTTTAGGGACTACGGTGGTTTGGTGGTTAGCACGTTCGCCTCACACCGCCAGGGTCCGGGTTCGATTCCCGTCTCGGCCATGTGTGTGTGGAGTTTGCATGTTCTCCCCGTACCTCAGGGGGTTTTTCTCTGGGTTCTCCGGTTTCCTCCCGGTCCAAAAACATGCACGGTAGTTGATTGGAAAATTGTCCCTAGTGTATGAATGTGTGTGTGTGTGTGTGTGTGTGTATGTGTCCTGCGATGGGTTGGCATTCCATCCAGGGTGTATCCTGCCTTAATGCCCATAGACGCCTGAGATAGACACAGACTCCCCGTGACCCGAGGGAAGATCGGATAAAGCGGTAGAAGATGAATGAATGAAAGAAGGTCCTGATTTTCTGATGTTTCTTTAACAACTAAATAGAATATATAATCACAATACAGTGATTAGAACTAACAAATGAAACCAACATGCGACAGCCAATCAGCTTTCAGTTATTGGTGAAACCACAGCAAAAGGATATTTAAAAATTTTATTTTTAAGCTAAATTCAAATGCAGTAAAACATGGATTGAAAAATGTTAATGTCATGTCAGTTTCAGCAATTTCATTCTTAATGATCTTAAAAAGGCTTTAAAAAAAAAAGTATTTTGGTTTTGAATGTGTGCAACCTGCAGAAACCTTGTTACTGCACTGTGAAAACACACACACACACACACACACACACACACACACACATTCTCAACCACTATGGAGCTGTACACACTCTCCATATCACTGACCATGTATATGTGTAGGAGTCCACTGTAACCATGACAACAGCTGGAAAAGCCCGGCACCTTCAAAGCCCTCCCTTCTGTTAATGTAATACAATGTGTAATGTTGCGTATTTACAGTGAGGGAGGAAGTGATGTCACTCAGGTCCCTCACTATTTGTGTGTGTGTGTTTGTGTGAGGCGCAGTGTTCCAGGCTCTGATCTGAGGTTAGTTAGTCTCCGCAGGAGCGGATGGGATTGTTCCCGATGATCCCGAGCTCGTACAGGATGGACAGTGTGGCGAAGATGATGTAGATGATTAAACACGCAGCACCGAGTTTCCTGTCCAACTTCCAGCCATTGATGTGCGTGGCGATGAAGAGGATGAGGATGGAGATGAGGAGCGAGCTGGTGGTGAAGACCAGACCTGTACTGTTCACCACCACGGGAGACGACGGATGCACAAACGCCGTCTTTATAAACCACGGCAGCCCCAGACACAACATGTCAAACACGTTAGAGCCCGACGATGTTGGACATGGCCATGTCTCCTTTACCTGAGACACAAACACCACGTTTTACACACTCTATCATCATTACAGCATGTGAAAAAGAAAGTACACCCTTATTCAATTCTACGGTTTTACAGATCAGGACATAAACATCATGTGATTTATTTATTTATTTTATTAATTTAAGAAAATCAAGCAGAAATGAAGAAACTGTGGAAAAACTGATTACACCTCATAATTCCGGAATAGAAAAGCCATTATTTGTCACATATACGTTCTTCTATAGCAGCTTGTTTAGGTCAGACCACAGGGTCAGGATGATATGGTGCCCCTTGGAGCACAGAGGGTTAAGGGCCTAAGACTCCTTACGATCAGACCTTCCCAACACCTTAACCACTGAGAGCTACTCCGCCCCCTTTATTTTATTAGCAGCAATATGTGATGGTGTTCTGTAGAACCTACTCAGTCTCTCACATCACTCTGATGGAATATTCTGTTTCACTAAACAGTTCATGGAGGCTTGCAGGTATTTGTTTCTGGACTTGGGGGGCTACGGTGGCGTAGTGGTTAGCACGTTCGCCTCACACCGGCAGGGTCCGGGTTCGATTCCCGTCTCGGCCATGTCAGGGTGGAGTTTGCATGTTCTCCCCGTGCCTCAGGGTTTTTTTCTCCGGGTTCTCCCGGTTTCCCCCCCCCCCCCCCCCCCCAGTCCAAAAAACATGCACGGTAGGTTGATTGGAACCTTGGAAAATTGTCCCTAGTGTATGAATGTGTGTGTGTGTGTCCTGTGATGGGTTGGCATTCCATCCAGGGTGTATCCTGCCTTAATGCCCATAGACACCTGAGATAGACACAGACTCCCCGTGACCCGAGGGAAGATCGGATAAAAGGTAGAAGATGAATGAATGAATGATGAATGAATGAATAAATGAATGTTTCTGGACTGTCGCTGGAGCCACTGCATTATCTCAGTTCTGTATTTTTTCAGCTGTTCTGTAGATTTATAAGTGTTTGGGATCATTGTTTACTCAGACAGACAGATGCCTCAGACTTGAGAGTAATGTTTGGATACAGAGGAGTTTGTGGTCAACTTAATGACTTCATGGTCCTCATGCTCGATTACAAATTACTGACAAGTCCCTTAAAGTTGTCCATTTGGGTAATCCTCACTGTAGAATGGTGGACTTTTTGGAATGGCCTTATAACCCTCTCAGACTTAAGGTTCTCTAACATCACTGCTGATATCAGTAAAGGAGGCGTGTCCTCAGAATCTGTCAAAACTTATGAAGGTATGAACTTTGTAACTATTACCTTCAAAGAAGGGGTGTGGCCTGTGTATCTGTCAATCTCAGTACAGGGGGTGTGGTCACTTTACATGCAAGTATCAGTGAGGGGGTGTGGCCTTTGCACCTGTCAGTCTCATTGTAGAAGGCGTGGTAAGGCGAGAGTTAAAGTAAGAACAGACCGTACCTTCGCGTGCCACCATCACGCTGGCGATCGTATCTGGGATGCTGGTTCCAGCTGCTAACAGTGTTAACCCCATCACTGTGTCAGGAATCTCCAGTGTCTCTCCTACACACACACACTACACACACACACACACACACACACACACACACACACACACACATAACACACACACCCACACACATACATATATGAATATAACATATGTTAATATAAAGTATCGTTTGCATGTGGAATACACAATTAAATATGTGTTAAGTGTTTAATCCTGAGCGATCACTAACCCGGAGAGGTTTAGGGAAGTGTGTAAAACTGTGATTAAACCAGTTTCAGTGCACACAGACTTGTGAGAGAAAGTGAATGGAATGTAGTGTGTGACTTCTCCTGCTACACCACACACACACACACACTACACACACACACACACACACACACACACTATTTTTTTTTTCAGAATAATAATCCTATTATTGTCCCATGAGGCTGTGGGAATCACATGATCTCAGACTGTAATCCCAGAATCCCTCAGTATACATAGCTGGAATCTCCCGAATGGTGGAGTAGAGCATGTGATGCTGCATGTGTGTGTGTGTGTGTGTGTGTGTGTGTGTGTGTGTGTGTGTGTGTTTTTGTGTTGGAATATTTAGAGCGGGATAAACTGGTGGTCTGAGATGTGTTCACTCAGATCATAAAGTCTATTCACATAATGAAATAATTATATGACAAATGCTATTTTGTAATAAAATCACATTTATATCTGACAGATGAAGGTCAGATGAAGGTCAGTAGAGGTCTGGGGTCTGTACTACAGTGCGAAGTGCAGATGAAACTTTCAATAAGTGAAAAACAACGACATTCTAAAAAAAAATAAGGAAAGACACTTTAGAAAATGTTTGAAATTTACCCTCAGCAGTCTGAAGTAAGGACACTGAAAACAAACCCAACACCATCTACACAAAGTTCTCTCTCACTGACTAAAAAGCAGTATATGAATATTCACAGGGCACGGTGGCTTAGTGTTTAACACGTTCGCCTCACACCTCCAGGGTCCGGGTTCGATTCCTGTCTTGGCCATGTGTGTGAGGAGTTTGCATGTTCTCCCCGTGCCTCAGACGGTCCAAAAACATGTGCTGTAGGTTGATTGGCACCTTGGAAAATTGTCCCTAGTAGTGTATGAATGTGTGTGTGTGTGTGTGTGCCCTGTGATGGGTTGGCATTCCATCCAGGGTGTATCCTGCCTTAATGCCCATAGACGCCTGAGATAGGACACAGACTCCCCGTGACCCGAGGGAAGATCGGATAAAGCGGTAGATTAGATGAATGAATGAATGAATGCTCACTGAGAATACAGTGGATTTTAGAAAAACATAACAAGGCCTTTACAGATGTGTAAAGCATCACAGAGAAGTTGTGTGAGAAATACTTTAAATGGAAATTAAAGACATGAACTGACAGATACAAAAAGATGTGAAATATTAGTACAGGATGTACACCATGAAGATCTTTAACAGGTGATGAATCCAATGATATTAATGATAATACTTACCGTAAATTCTGGACTATAAGCCGCTACTTTTTTCCTAGGTTTTGAACCATGCGGCTAATAATAAGGTGCGGCTATTCTGCAGATTTTTTCCCGACTGCTAGGGGCTCTAACCGGAATTAGAATCAAAACTAACACAAAATAAATGCAAAGAAGAAGAATGCGCTAGTTCCTCTTTAGCAGATATAAGTGGGTAGAAGCGGATAGAAGGAGGACAAACTCTATCTTTACAAGGTTAAGGTGACGTGATTTCACACACAGGAGAAATGAAGATAAATACTGTAAATAGCGCTTATTTTCTCTTGGTTCTGTCCCGTTTTAATCAGTAAAGTTGCTGCTCGGTGCTCTCTCTACTCCCTGCTCTTTTCCCCACACACACACACACACACACACACGCGCACTCGCAGCGCGCACGCGCGCGCGCACGCACACAGCGCACACACACGCACACACACAGACACACACACGCACAAATCAGCCAAAGTTGTTCTTGATTTTCCCTCTCCCGATATAAGCCCGGTTCTCCCTACAATCCCCGTCCGGGCTCGTAGCACATACCTAGTGTCGCGGACACGGACGCTCGATATATGTTTATGCCTAACCTTTGTCTGTTCCCGATTCCCGGACTCCTGCTCTCCGGTACTCCCGGTACCACGGCGCGCAGAGCGCAAGGCTCCCTAGCCTGTCTGGCCGCTCCGTATGAGCGGCGTCTCCTGAGTTCTTTATTCTAATAAATCCTGTTTTGTATGAATTCCGGATCTCCGCGTCTCTGTGCAGCGTCCACCGTTACACCGTGTTAAAATACAGGTTAGGAAAGGATCTATTTAGGTACATACATGTACATTTACAATTCAAAGCGGAGCGGATGCGGCTTGTATGCAGGTGCGGCTTATTTATGATTTTTTTTGGGGTTTTTTTTTTTTCAAATAGAGCGGATGCGGCTTATATGCAGGTGCGCTTTATAGTCCAGAATTTACGGTACTTTACATTTTAAGATTTTACTATGCAGAGAATTACAATATATGACTAAAACATGGCCGAATTCCTTCTCCAGTAATAAAGGTAATAAGAAGGTCCTAATGAGGTAGAGAAACAGATGTGTGTATGTGTGTGTGTGTGAATCTGCTTCTGGAGAATCTTCACTGCTGCACACAGGACTGCACTGAGAGCTTCTCCAGGACCAGGTTGGGATCAGGTGCTGCAGACTCACCCACAATGGTGACCATCCAGACGAGGACGTAGGTGAAGGCAGCGATCCACACAGCAGCCATGAGGAACGTCAGCATGTAGAACTTCTTCCAGAAGCGTTTCCTGCAGTCAGGTACAGTGACGTACAACAACACCAACACCGGAACCGACAAAACCCAAAATATCCTCCTCACATCACTGTCAGGCACCTGGAACACACTGGGAGGTTCTGATACACACACACACACGCACACACAGACACACACACAAACACAACTTAATGACTTCATAGTCCTAATGACTGATTATACATTATTCACAAATTACTGACAAATTACTCACAAATATACACGTACACACACACACACACACACACACACACACACACACCACACACAAACAGCAACACACAACCACCAAAACACAAAGCCACACACACAAACACAAAATACACAACACACACACACAACACACACAACACACACACACACAAACACACACACACATAAACACAACAGGCTTAACAGTGTCTAACAGGCCATGGAGACACAAATGAGTGGTGTGAATGTATGTGTGTGTGTGTGTGTGTGTGTGTTTGTGTGTGTGTGTGTGTGTTTGTGTGTGTGTATGTGTGTGTGTTTGTATGTGTATGTGTGTATGTGTATGTTTGTATGTGTTGTGTATGTGTTTGTATGTGTGTGTGTGTGTTCGTATGTGTGTGTGTGTGTGTGTGTGTGTTTGTGTTTGTGTCTGTACCACGGGGTGTATCTGAGAGGCCGTGGAGACTCAGGGAGAGGTGTGAGTATGATGAGTCTTCGTGGAAGATGCCGCTGTCTGCACGTGAGCGACGTGAGACTCGCATACTTGTGACATCATTGTTGTCCTGGTGGAGGCTCCACCCACTGAGGGGCTGTCTCTCTGAAAGCTCCACCTCTCTCTTCCCCAAACACATACAACATGGACTAAAACGCTGCAACACGTACTCACTGATCCTCACGTCAAAACACAGCACCACGATATACACACCGTACACCAGCAACAAACACGCCGCATCGTACCTGTAACACACACACACACACACACACATGTTGAACAACACACACACACACACACAACATGATACCTTGTACACATAACACAGTGAATATACACACAGCAACAAACACACAGCGTCATAACTGTAACACACATGAACACACACCCACACACACACGACTATACACACGATATACACACACGTCCATAGCAACAACACACAGCGTCATAACCTGTAACACACGCACACACACACACCATGTACACACACACACACACACACACACCACACACACACACGTACACATTGTACACACACACGTAAACACACACACACACCACACCACCACGATATACACACACCGTCCACCAGCAACAAATACACACACCCACACACAGCGCATCGTAACACTGTAACACACACGCACACACACACACACACGTACCACACACACACACATACACACACACACACACCATGATATACACACCGTACACCAGCACCAAACACAGCGTCATGCCTGTAACACACACACACACACACACGATATTCACACACACACATACAACACACACACTGACACACCATGTCATCCCACACACACACATCACCACATACACACCGTACACCAGCACCAAACACAGCGTCATGCCTGTAACCGACATGCACATACACACACACACACACACATCACCATGATATACACACTGTACACCAGAAACAAACACCGACATGCACATACCCACACACACACCACACACACACACACACACACACACACACACACACACACATACACACACACACACACATCACCACGATATGCACACCATACACCAGCAACAAACAAGCCGCGTCATACCTGTAACACACACACACACACACACACACACACACACACATCATGATATACACACCGTACACCAGCAACAGACACGCCGGGTTGTACCTGTAACAAACACACACACACACACACACACATCACCATGATATATACACGTCGTGCACCAGCAACAAACACGCCGTGTCGTACCTGTAACACCGACACACATATCACCACGATATACACACAGTACACCAGCAATAAACTCGCAGTGTCATACATGTAACACACACACACACACACACATCACCACGATATACACACCGTACACCAGCAACAAACATGCAGCATTATACCTGTAACACACAAACACACATCACCACAATATACACACACCGTCCATCAGCAACAAAAACGCCGCATCATACCTGTAACACACACACACACACACACTCACACACTCACCAGTACACCCGGTTGTCGGAGATGATGGCGATGACTGCAGTATGCAGTAACACTGATGGCGTAGGCGATACAGTCCCTGAACAACGGCCAACAACTCAGACGACTTACCTACACAGAGTCATATTTAGTGTATATATGTGTGTAGTGTAGTGTGTGCATGTTTGTGTATATGTGTGTGTGTTACACACCACTGAGCTTAAGAGGCCACATGCAGCACAGATTCCCAGCAGATTATACACAGCAGAGCCCACGATAGTGCTCACACCGATATCTCCATTAGTCACAAACACACCTATTTAGATACAACACACACACACACACACACACACACACACACACACACACACACACACTTATTTTAAATATATTGTATATGTACTCTGCTGTTTGTGTGCAACAATACACACACTTACACACATCCACACACACTTACACAGGCACCCTCACACTTTTCCCCACATACCTACACATCCCTAACACACACACACACAAACCACAGGCCCCCCCCACACACACACCCCACAACAACCCAGGCGCCCACAAACCACACACACATACCCTACAGCCCCCCCCCCCCCCCACCACACACACACACACACCCCACCCAAACACACACACACACACCCACCCTACAGCCAGCCCCCCCCCCACCACACACACACTACACAAACACCCACACACACCACCGCACAGGCCCCCCCCCACGCCCAACACACCTCACAGCCCCCCCACACACCTCCACACTACTCCACATGCATACACATATCCATACACTCCCTCAGACACAAGCACACATTCACCCCCATATGCCAAACACAAACCCACACATCCCCCCCTCCCCCCCACACACCCACATTCCAACAACACATGCTTTTGCACACTCATACACTCCCCAACAACACCTATACACACTCACAATCACATGCACCACATTCACCCCTACATGTCTCCATACACGCCCCCATATCCCCAAACACACCCTCACATGTCCCCCCCCCCCACACACACACACACTGCTCCACATTCACCTCCCACAAGTGCCCACAACACACATCAACATTCCATACATACAACCACACTATCACCCAAACACACCTAATACATGTCCCCTCATGTCCCCCAAACCAAGAGACATATTATGACATTACCCAGGAATGCGGTGACAAGTTCGGGGGCGGAGCTTCCAGCAGCCATGAATGTGGCTCCTGCGACGTCCTGAGAGAGACCGAGACCTGAAACATTCATTATTATTCAAAATGTACTGTAACCTCCACCTATAGAGTCCTCCACACCTTCACCTTAATCAGACTCTATGTGTCTGTTAATCAAACCGCGGGATGATCCCAGTCTGATCATCACTCAGATCAGGGTTCAAACAATCAGACTCACAATACACACGTCTGACTCAAACTCAGACTGACCACAAGTCTGACGTCTGACACGTCGACAAATGATTTATAACAGAGTAGTGTGTTAATGTGGATTATACTCAAAATAAATCTACTGAGTTATCTAGGTGTAACGAGTGTGTGTGTGTGTGTGTGTGTGTGTGTGTGTGTGTGTATGTGTGTGACCTAGTTGGAGTGTGAATATGGATTAATGTGGATTAAATGTGTCTGCTGTGGACTCAAACTCAAACCTGAATACAAGACTTTACAAGCTCTGATACATTCCTGACTAACAACAACAACAACAATGATGATGATAATAATAATAATAATATCAATAATAATAATAATAATAAAACCAATATAATATAATAATAATAATAATAATATATAATAATAATAATAATAATAATAATAATATAATAATAATAGATAATAATAAATAATAATAATAATAATAATAATAATAATAATAATAATATAAAACTAATAATAATAATAATAATGTAAAATAATAAATATAATAAATAATATAATAATATAAATAATAATAATAATAAATAATAATAGATAGTAATAGTAATAATAATAATGATAATAATAATATGATGATAATAATAATAACAAGTAATAACAATAATAATAATAATAATAATAATAATAATAATAATAATAATAATAATAATAATAATAATAAATAATTATGATAGAAATAATAATAATAATGTAATAATGATAATAATAATAACAATAATATAATAATAATAATAATATAAAAACAATAATAATAATAATAATAATAATGATAATAAAAATAATAATAATAATAATAATAATAATAAGTAATAATAATAATAATACTAATAATGATGATGATGATGATATAAATATAAGAATATAATAATAATAGTAGTAATGTAATGATAATAATAATAACTTATTATAATAATTATATATAATAATAATAAAAGAATAATAATATATAATAATAATAAGTAATAATAATAATAATAATAATAATAATAATAATAATGATGATGATGATGATAATAATAATCCTACCTAATAACAATAATAACCCAATCATTAATTATAATGATGATAATAATAATAGTAGATAGTAGTAGTAGTAGTAGTAATAATAATAATAATAATAATAATAATAATAATAATAATAATAATAATGGACTCACGGTCACTGATGACTTCGAGTGAGGGTATAAAATACTCGTCACACACTACAGAGACGGCGAGCAGCATGTAGAAGATGATGATGAAATAAATAACTATCCCTCCGTCTTTTCGCTCCTGTAGTGTAAAGAATCCAGGAGGAAACTCGGAGGCCTGAGGAGGAACACAGACGCTCTCATTGTCTGAAAATCAAAGAGAAAATTCAAATCAACTTTACTTACTTTACATAAAAATTAACAAACGCAACTGACACTACAGCGAACGTGAATCTTTATCTCCTCTCACTTTCACACGTCAGGATCATATCCCAATTCTGGCTCATGACGAGATCACTTCCCACTCCCAGTTTACATCGGGATCACGTCCCAGTTCCAACTCACGTCAGGATCACGTCCCAGTTCCATCTTACACCACGATCACATCCCAATCCCAGTTTATATCAGGATCACATCCCAGTTCTAACTCATGAAGGATCATGTCCCAGTTCCATCTTACATCAGGATCACATCCCAATCCCAGTTTACATCAGGATCACGTCCCAGTTCCAACTCACGTCAGGATCACGTCCCAGTTCCATCTTACACCACGATCACATCCCAATCCCAGTTTATATCAGGATCACATCCCAGTTCTAACTCATGAAGGATCATGTCCCAGTTACATCTTACATCAGGATCACATCCCAATCCCAGTTTACATCAGGATCACGTCCCAGTTCCAGCGTCCCAGCGTCAATCAAGTCCCAATCCTTATATCAGGATCACATACAAGCCCGGTTAACATAAAGATCACATCCTACACACAGCTCACGTCAAGATACGGCATATTGTAATGAAGTGGCAAACACAAGCACACACACACACACACACACACACACACACACACACACACACACACACACATACTCACCCAGTGCACGTCGGACTCTGTGATGTTGGAGGGAAGTGTGTGTAGATGTGTAGAAGATGAGCTGCACAGTGATGTATAACAGCAGAACTAATCCCAGAACACTCAACACCATCTCTCTCCTCCTCCTCTTCCTCTCACTCACCCTCTCCTCACTCATCCTCCCCTTCTTCTCACTCACCCTCTCCTAATAATGAATGGTTAAGACGGAGGAGAAGGAGAAGAAGTGAAAGACTGATGCTGGCGATGATGAGACCACGTCTGTAGGAACATCTCACAGCCCTTACAGCTCCACTCACAATCCTTTTCAACACTCGAGGAGCACTGAGATTGGTCACTTGCCGCAGCCAATAGGAGTAGAGCAGAGGCGGAGTCTGTGTTCTGTAGATTCTGTTAAACTGTATGATGTTTAAAGTGATGAGAAGCACTAACGATATGAACACTGATGATGAAGCTTCACCTACTACGTTGACTCCACCCCTTAACTGACTCCACCCCTCAAATGACTTCACATAACATGGTCAGGACATCCAAATCACTTATATAAGTGTTTCTAACTGAGAATTCTAACACAAATTACTGATTATAATTCAGGAATATGATGATGAAGATGAAGGTGATAATGACGATGAAGATAAGTGTGAGTGTTTTAGACTTGCACATTTCTCTGAGTGATTTCAATAAAGATTTAAGATCAGAGTTTTGCAGGATTACCAGTCTCAGCCGGAGGTCAGCAGTCTCACTGAACATCATGTCGGTCACATGAGCACAACTACATGCCTGAAGTGAAAAGGGGTGGAGCTTAACTATGAGCCTTTGAAGCACATGAGATGAAATAAACACATGATAATCATTTGTACTGTGTGAACTCAGACATACACACACACACACACACACACACAAACACAGACATACACAGACACAGACATACACAGACACAGACATACACTGACACAAACACACACACACACACAAACACAGACACACACAAACACAGAGACACACACAGACATACACAGAGACACACACAGACACACACACAAACAACACAAATACACACATACACTGACACAAACACACACACACAAACACAGAGACACACACAAACACACTTACACAAACACACACATAAACACAGACACAGACACACACACACACACAGACATACACAGACACACACACACACAAACAAAACACAGATATACACTGACACAAACACACACACACACACACACACACACACAAACACATACACACACAGACACAGACATACACAGACACACACACAAACACACACACAAACAAAACACAGACATACACTGACACAAACACACACACAAACACAGAGACACACACAAACACAGACACAGACATACACAGACACACAAACAAAACACAGACATACACTGACACAAACACACACACACAAACACAGAGACACACACAAACACACATACACATACACACAAACACACACACAAACACAGACACAGACACACACACATACACATACATACACTGACACACACACACACACACAGACACACACACACACAAACAAAACACAGACATACACTGACACAAACACACACACAAACACAGAGACACACACAAACACACAAACACACACACATACACACACACACACAAATACAGAGACACACACAAACACACACACACAGACATACACAGACACACACACAAACAAAACACAGACATACACTAACACAAACACACACACATACACAGACAGACACACACACACACACACACACATAATATCTCATCTTTTAAATTCCATTTATTGTGACTCTGTAACCAACTTCCTCGTTATGGTTCCTTTTGGAATAAAGGGTCTGATTTCGCTGCTCCTTGGCTCTCAGCAACGTTCTGCAGGAATTAAAAGTAGAATTAAAAGTAGCAGAGAGAAAGTGGATGAGAATCCTGTAATCGATCTGGACTTGTACACTTCTGTTCAGTCC
>JACRUU010000019.1:22151506-22166506 GCA_030449085.1 Kryptopterus vitreolus
ATATATATATATATATATATATATATATATATATGTTTGTGTGTGTGTGTGTGTGTGTGACTAAATTCTCAGTTGAAGAATCTTTTATTTGTATATATATATATATATATATATATATATATATATATATATATATATAGATATATAGAGATAGAGACACACACACACACACACACACACACTCACCTCCTGGGAGTCACTAGGAGGTTCCCCTCTACAGCTTCAACTCCATAAACACAAACAACAGTCTGAGTTTTCCTTCCTGAGACCTGGAGTGTCATGGAGGCAGCCCTGCGGTCTCCTGGAAGACCCGCTGGGACTGAGGAGTTTTTTCCCACAGCTGTCTTGAGGAAAATCTCCTATAGGACCTCCAGAGGAGGGCAAAGATCACCTTCAACTAAGGATTTTGATAAGGGAGCCTGTAAAGTGCATGTATGTAAGAAGAACTAGAATCTGTACTTTCTCCACCTCTTTTCAGCAAAGCAGACACTGGCCTTGAAACGAAACCCTACATACCGAGGAGGCACAAACGTCTTGTGCTTGACACATTATATCATGTTATTCTCAGAAATCTGACAGAAGGTTCACTGTGGTGGCGAATAATGAAACGGATTCACAGAGTAGTAACGTGAGGTTTTATTTCTCTACATGCCGTGTTAAAAAAAAACTCAAAAATATGAATGCAGTTATTTACAGATTCACAGTTACAGCTTTCACACAGACGACACGCCCACATATGCCAACAAAAAACAAATAAACAAACAAGCAACCAGCCACTCAGGGTCCTGCACTGGTCCACCATACACACATGGAGTTTACTGTACAGAAACCCGGTAACTGTAACGTACATCACTTGCAGGGCGCGTCCCTTCCCCCCAAAAAAACAGCCAGTTAACCACCACGGGGTGGGCGGGGCTTTGGGAGTGTTTTGCGCTCCTGAACATCAGGACGGTTTTTCTCCTGAACGCGTCAGAATTCAGCGTCGGTACAGTAACGGAGATCGGCACACGGCTAATAAAATGTAAACAAGTCAGACCTGAACACCTCGCAAAAAAGACACACATGCAAACAACATCGTCAGACCTCGCGTTGTCCTTCCTCCTAACAATTTTTTACACACACACACTGCTTTGTTTTACCGACATCTGGATTCTTTCAAATAATTTTTGGCCCATTACATCTACATGATGAAGCTGAACGTCAGTCTGAGGTCATGCTAAAGCTAATCTTATCAAAGAGCTAAGGGAATTAGCACTAGCGAGCATTTTTTTTTTCCTGTCGAATTTGTTCCACCAGATCTCCACAGTGTAACAGAAAAGAGTTTCACGGGATTCTGAATCTCTTATGATGTTCGGAAGATCACCGTTCTGCATATTGCTCCCTGTCCCCTGTCCTGACCGGGGGATTAAACCCCAATCCCCATGCTTACCAACTGATAACGCTATCCATAATGTTTTTATCTGTATGCAAATTAAACAGCAGAAACAATTTGTTGTTGGAGAATGAAACGGAGTGAGAGCAAACACTGTCTATCACATCTTGAATATTCTTCAAGAAAAACTATTTTGATGTCTATTTTTTTTTCCTTCGCGCTTGGTGAAATTTACAGTGAAATATGGAGGAGACAAAACCCACAGCAGTTTTTCTCATTAAGGCACAGAACACACATCTGCCTCAGAACTATCCATATTTATATATTTACACTCATCCTCATTGCCTGCCAGAGACGGGTCGCTTGGACACAGAGGGACAAGGGGTAGCTGCACCAGTAAGGGTAGAGGTGATAGTGTATTAGCTGGGCCTGTGGGGTAGTGGGGTCTCAGAAGTACACAAACTGGTTACAGGAACTGAAGAGTATAACTGCGCCACCGGGGCAACAGGAACTGATGGGTAACTGGACAGCGGGGATATAGGAACTAATGGGTAACTAGGCCACTGGGGGTACAGGAACTGATGTGTAACTGGGCCTCCGGGGGTACAGGAACTGATGGGTAACTGGGCCACTAGGGGTACAGGAACTGATGGGTAACTGGGCCACTAGGGGTACAGGAACTGATGGGTAACTGGGCCAGTGGGGGTACAGGAACTGAGAAGTATAACTGCGCTAGTGGGGGTACAGGAACTGATGGGTAACTGGGCCTCCAGGGAAACAAGAACTGATGGGAAACTGGGCCTCCAGGGAAACAGGAACTGATGGGTAACTGGCCAGAAGGGGTACCAGAACTGATGGGTAACTGGGCCTCCGGGGTACACGAACTGATGTGTAACTGGGCCTCCGGGGGTACAGGAACTGGGGAGTGTAACTGGGCCAGTGGGGGTACAGGAACTGACGAGTGTAACTGGGCCAGTGGGGGTACAGGAACTGAGGAGTGTAAGTGGGCCAGTGGGGGTACAGGAACTGGGGAGTGTAACTGGGCCAGTGGGGGTACAGGAACTGAGGAGTGTAACTGGGCCAGTGGGGGTACAGGAACTGAGGAGTGTAACTGGGCCAGTGGGGGTACAGGAACTGAGGAGTGTAAGTGGGCCAGTGGGGGTACAGGAACTGGGGAGTGTAACTGGGCCAGTGGGGGTACAGGAACTGAGGAGTGTAACTGGGCCAGTGGGGGTACAGGAACTGAGGAGTATAACTGGGCCAGTGGGGGTACAGGAACTGAGGAGTATAACTGGGCCAGTGGGGGTACAGGAACTGGGGAGTGTAACTGGGCCAGTGGGGGTACAGGAACTGAGGAGTGTAACTGGGCCAGTGGGGGTACAGGAACTGAGGAGTGTAACTGGGCCAGTGGGGGTACAGGAACTGACGAGTATAACTGGGCCAGTGGGGGTACAGGAACTGACGAGTGTAACTGGGCCAGTGGGGGTACAGGAACTGACGAGTGTAACTGGGCCAGTGGGGGTACAGGAACTGACGAGTGTAACTGGGCCAGTGGGGGTACAGGAACTGAGGAGTATAACTGGGCCAGTGGGGGTACAGGAACTGAGGAGTATAACTGGGCCAGTGGGGGTACAGGAACTGAGGAGTATAAGTGGGCCAGTGGGGGTACAGGAACTGAGGAGTGTAACTGGGCCAGTGGGGGTACAGGAACTGAGGAGTGTAACTGGGCCAGTGGGGGTACAGGAACTGAGGAGTGTAACTGGGCCAGTGGGGGTAGCTGTTACAGCGATTACAATCACACACTCTTACCGTTGTTAAGTGGGCGAGGTCTGCGTTTTAGTCCCAGTTTAATATAAAGTTTGATACTAAAACCTGGAGTGTGTTTACGGTTTACACATGCAGTTATTTAGCACATTACTAAAGTAGTAGCTATAAGCTTTTACTTGTTAGCTACATTCGCCTCGTAGCTCCAGTGCAAAACTACAGGAGTTTAAAATCAAATAGTTTAGTTACTGAGTTTAAACATCCAACACTTGAGCTCAGGGTGTCTGAAACACATGGAAAATAAAAGAAAAATGCTGTTCTGTGGCTGACACACACACACACACACACACACACACACACACACACATAATACCATTGTCCATCTAAACTCAGTAGCAGCAAATTGTTGAAATGTTTCCCAGTGAGTTTAAAAATAAAATATTAAATTCAGAACACACACACACACACACACACACACACACACACACACACACACACACACACACACACACACACACACACACACACACACACACACAGAGTAATGTTAACAGTTGAGTTTTATGACAGTAGAAATCAGAGCTGGACAGAAGCCAGCTGTAAGTGCATCCTCAGAGCGTTTGTGTTGAAACTGCATAACTTTGTAACAATTCCCTTCGCCATGACGCCCGTCTCCGAGACTCCACCGGTGCCTCCAGCCGCTCTTCCAGTTGAATGCACAGCTTTTCCCAGTCCTACACGAAGTTGGTTAACAAAAAACACATTTCAAGTATTCCTGAAACAAAGTAAATCCAACATGACCTTGAACCTTTGACCATGGACGACCCTGCCGCCTCGCGCGTCAAAGTTTTCGGCTCATTCAGCATTCTGCCATTTTGTTTCTGATTTAGAGACAGTAAACGATACTGTCCTGCCATAAACAATCCACAACGTTTTCACTCCCACGGTGAATCTGCTTCCCACGAGAGGCTTAAAAGCTCGTCTCGCTTCCTGTCCTCGCTTCCGTTTGTCCATTTGTCCTAAAGCCGTCTTTAAATCCCGTCCTTTCGTTTATTAATGGAGTTCTACGTTTACTTCCTGCTCCATTCAGTAGTTTCTTTATGGTCCTCGTCTGAGCCTTAACAGTGTTTATTGTCGCCTCGTCGTTTCGCAACACGTGATTGGCCATCGGCTCAGTAGTTGTATTTATTTAAGGGCCTCGTTTGTGGGACGAATCCTCCAGGTTTGGGCGGAACATCGGGTTTTGATGACGCCGTTCGTTTGACAGAAGTCCGAGGAAGTGATCCGTACCCGCTGTAACTGTGTTGCCGTGAAATCCCCTGCGAGTCCATCCTGGAAGGCGGAGTGGGTGGAGCCAGCACACCCCGAAAACTGGAGTGGCGCACCAGCATGGCCCCGGATGATCCGGTGTGACGGTGGGCGGAGCCGACGCGGTGGAAACGCTGCCTGTCAAAGGTCCCCATGTGTTCTGTGGGCGATGACGGCAGGGAAGGGACGTCCACGCGCTTGGTGGGACTGTGCCTGGGCAAGGAAGTCGACGGCGAATAAGATGAAGCCGAATAGGAAGAAGGCGGGGAATAAGATGTTGGGGAATAAAGTGACGCTTCCCGACTTGGAATTTTAGGTGGGATTTCTGCCAAGTTCCCCAAGGGCTCGAGCATCAGATGAGGGCGAGCGTGAGGTGCCTCGGGTACGATGGCTTTAGGGTTGCTGTTTAACGTCTCGGCCTCGCTAGCCTCGTTAAGATGCCTCAAAAGCTCGTTAAGTGTGTTTCTTGCATCTACGGAACGCCGCCGCTCTTTATGGACCGACTTCATGCTGCCGGTGTCGCTGCTCGGGACAGCTTTCTCATGAGTCGCATTTGGGAGCACAACGGCACTCGGGATGTTGGGGTTTTGTGGGCTTTTGGGCGGAGCCTCTTTCCGAGTCACGCAGGTTTTCCCATGTGCCCTTTCCCACTGGTTCTTGCTCTGCTGAAGCCCTTTCTGGTGCAGCACCGGGGTGGATTCGGGAGTGGGCAAAGCCGCCAGCTCAGGGTTCTGCCTGCTGAGGAGGACACTCTGGCGTTCTGGGCTTTTTTCATCTTTCTCTGTGCTGAAATAAATCCTGGCCTCATCCATGGCACTGGAAAATTCCTTCAGAGGACTTTCAAAGAGACCGCTTAGCTTGTTAAAGCTTCCGGTGGAGTCTGTGTGTGAAGGGGCAGACTCCTCGTCTTTACTTTGTGGAACTTTGTGCATGTTTCGTGTCTTCTTGTGCAGGAAAACGTCGCGGTAGCAGTAGACGACAGCGCCAGCGATGAACGCCCCCAACAGGAAAGCAGCCAAAACGCATGTGATCAGGATGTTCATGTGAACCAGCTGGTTGGAGTCGGCCGACTGGATCTCCCAAATCCCTGCAAACACACAACAGACACGTCTAAACTCTCACACACACACACAAACACAAACCAACACAAAGCGAGAGGCCCCCCGGTTTGTGAGATATAATTATAGATTTTTTTTTCTCTCATGAAGACATGTGAAGGTGATCTGAGCAGCAGAAGAGAATTGGATTAGCCGGAAGCTAAAAGCTCGTATAACAGGTTTATATTAGTGAAGAAAACGTCGTCCAATCAGACAATAAAAGCGTTAAGAGGTCCAGGAGTAAAGTATATTAGTGTGCAGCCCAAGATATCTGATACCTGACCATACGGAGAAGAAGGAGTGTGTGTTAGTGTCCAGGACGAAAACGGAGTGTGTGTTAGTGTGTGTGTGCTGGTTTGGAGCAAGGCCTTCGGAAGATTGAGAGCAAAAAGACAGAAATCAAACAGTAAAGGGAGAAATAAAAAAAAAAAGAGGAATAGATAAAAGAGAGATAAAGAAGAGATCAAATTGAAATAAAGGAGAACAGAAAGACGAGTTAACTGAAGGAAAGAAATAAAAGAATAAATGGAGAAAATAAATTGTAAGCTGTGGGATTTGAGCTCTGCTGCTAACTTCTCGCTATGCCACCAGATAGCTTCACTGAGGCTAGCAGCAGCATCACCCAGAATCCCTCACTCCCAAGGCCTTACCCTCCATCACCGATTCATTTGATCTGGAAGTTTCCGGAGCGTCGGGGGGGAGGAATTTCCGCTTGTCGAGGAGTCGAGGAGGAACAGAGGGAGGAGTGTGAAGGGAAGAGTTTAGGGTCTGAAGAGGACGACTGCGTGACCTCGACTTCCTCATCTGCTGCAGTAAAAACATCATTTCACACGTTACTCCAGGGGTCCCGTGATTCCGGAACGTTCTACCGGTTCTGATACCGATCTTCGCCATGGCTGACGCAGGAACACCGCACCCCGAAATTCACCTTCACGCTGATTAATTTCCTCTAACTGCACGAGTCCACACACACACACACACACACACACACACTTCTGACCAACACCTCACTTTTATCCCTTTACATTTAATATTCAACACCAGTCTCCTGTTCACACACAACACACACACACACACACACTCACTTGTTCTTCTCCTTACACCACCACTGTATTTAATCACCTTCACTGGTGTGTGAGTGTGTGTGTGTGTGTGTGTGTGAGAGATTATTGGCACAGGTGTAATACACACATGCAAAGACAAGAAGATCATTTGGAATCTGACTGATGCTGTAAAAGATGAAGATGAAGGAGATGATGATGATGATGATGATGAAGATGTAAAAGGAGCGCTGAACTGAAGGAAAGGAAAAGGTTCGAGTAAAAAGGAAACTAACCAGAAGTTGCTTCGCCAAATGATTTGAAACCTGGTGCTGAAGCGGGAGTGAGAAAGTCTACAGGAATTACAGGAACAAGAAACCAAATAAATCCAAACTGAAAATGTTCAGCGCTCACACACACACACACACACACACACACACACACACACACACATAAAACCTCCCTTGCACACACACATACACACACAGTCCGTTACACACACACACGTTCTATTACACACACACACACGCACGAACACGGACGCACACACACCCACACACATGCACGCACACACACATTCCCCCCACACCCTACTGTGCTACATCCACTGTCTCCACCCTGCCCAAGTTCTCCCACACCACCCCACTGCTGTGCTACATCCACTGTCTCCAACCTGCCCAAGTTCTCCCACACCACCCCACTGCTGCGCTACATCCACTGTCTCCAACCTGCCTAAGTTCTCCCACACCAAACCACTGCTGTGCTACATCCACTGTCTCCAACCTGCCTAAGTTCTCCCACACCACCCCACTGCTGCACTGCTGCGCTACATCCACTGTCTCCAACCTGCCCAAGTTCTCCCACACCACCCCACTGCTGCGCTACATCCACTGTCTCCAACCTGCCCAAGTTCTCCCACACCACCCCACTGCTGCGCTACATCCACTGTCTCCAACCTGCCTAAGTTCTCCCACACCACCCCACTGCTGTGCTACATCCACTGTCTCCAACCTGCCTAAGTTCTCCCACACCACCACAAAAAAAATTTGACTACAAGTAACTGTTTTTCGACTTTTCCGCTCAGTTTCAGTCGCCAATGTTGCTACTGCAAAAACTCTAAACAGGTACAGGGAAGAGTTACTCCACAGCGATGCAGAAGTATTGAGGTGTTATTAGCGCCTTTTGTCAAAATGCTCCGTAACAACGCTCACATACTGGCTTGCTTGTGTGCTTCAGCTTTCCATGTTAATTTCCATGTTCATGTTTCATATCCAAATTATTTCCACACACACACACACACACACCCTGTTACACACATCCACACCCACCTCATACACATTCATTGTCATACAGACACACACATACACACACACACGGCACAATCACCACCATCTCTTTCCTCATCTGTGTATGTGTGTGTGTGTGAGTGAGTGAAGACAGAAAAAAATGATCTCACCGTGACAGTCACCGAGACGCACTGTATCACCAAACTCCACATCCTGCTTAAACCCAGTTCTGAGAGAGAGAGAGAGAGAGAGAGAGAGAGAGAGAGAAAGAGATTTAAGTGAGTAGCAGGAATTAAAATAACAATAATAAGTTATGTTGAACGTGTGCCCGTGTGTATGTGTGATTAATTCTTACTTTACTCCTGCTGGAATTCTCTCACACGACCCACGTGACATCCAGCCACAGTACGGATCTCTGGAGGCAATACACGACCTGGAACAGGGAGAGATTACACACACACACACACTATATATATATCCATACTGTACTGTTACAAAGCAGTATGTGTGCATGTGTAAATATGTGTGAGTTCTCACTTGTGACAGGTCCGGTGTCTCTCACAGCGGCTCAGTGGAATTCTCACCACACAGCTGGAGAACGCCACATACAGTGTGTGTGTGTCTCTGTCCAGGTGGAAGGAGTGAATATGCCGGTCTTCTTCACTGTTATACAAACATCTGGGAGAGATAGAGAGGAAGGAAAAGGGAGAGAGAGACAGAGCGAGAGAAAAAACTAGTCTAATCACATTCGAATGCAATAAGACTCCTCTGACTCAGGGCTTCACTTATTTAAGGGTGATGTTATGTTGTGTGTTTGTGTGTGTGTCGTACTTGGCCTGGTTGAAGACGTCGATCTCCTCTAGCAGGACACTCTCGTTTAAGGAAGACATAGACGTCTTTGCCAGAACCTTCAGGACGACGCCGACCTCCGAGCCAACAAACATCACCGTGTAGTTCTTATAGGGACCTGCTGCATTATCTACTGCTAGAGCGGTCAACCTGTACCTGTACACACACACACACACAAATGAAGTTATACTCACACACACACACTAATGAGGAAGTTATACTCACAAAGACACACACACACACACACACACACACACACACAACACACACACCAGTGTGTACCTGACTCTGGTCTTGGTGATCCAGGGTTCGTCTCGGATAGAGGGCACAGCGCCGTCCATCAGCGGGTATAACTTTATAAATTGCAGAGTTTCATCCGGAAACTCCACTGAGCTCTTATACAATTCTGCTGATCCATGACCAGCACAGCTCCCCGGCCTACAACACACACACACACACACACACACACACACACACACACACACATACACGCACACATGCACGTACACATGCGTGCACACAGACACAAGTTAATGAGGAAGTTAAACAGATATAGTCTCTCATAGACACACGCGCACGCAAACCAAAACATACACACATGATCACACACACGCGCACAACACACACACACACACACACACACACACACACACACACACACACACACACACACACACACACACACACACGTCACACGAGCAGCAGCTGTAAACCTACACCTGCTTTCATACGCCTAATTATTCCTCCTGAATGATTCATCCATACTGTAGTGTACACTACTGAGCAGAAGTCTGTCTCCAACGCCTCCACAGTCTCACTGCGGCTCCAACCCCTCCATTGCCTCGCTGCACCTCCGACGTCACCACTGCCTCACTGCAGCTCTAAGTCTCCACTGTCTCACTGTAGCTCTAAGTCTCCACTGTCTCACTGTAGCTCTGAGTCTCCACTGTCTCACTGGGGGCTCCAACGTCACCACTGTCTCACCGCAGCTTTGAGTCTCTACTATGTCAAGTTCTGTATCCCCGAGTATCATCTCACACACACACACACACACACACACACACAAAATAATCTAAAGTGAGTGTGAGAAAGGTGGGAGGTTACCGGGGGCGGGGCAATCTGTCCTCAGGGATTGGAGTCCACACAGAGTCTGGAGATTTCTGTTCCTTAAAACGTCCCGCAAACACTTTCTCTATATCCGGCATGGAGAATGCACACACAGCCGAGCCTGGAATACTGATCACACACACACACACACACACACACACACACACACACACACACACACACACACACACACACACACACAGTTAGACCACCCTCGTTAATAAACTCATTCCTTATTCTTTATAAATAGTGTGAGTGTGTGTTACCTGTTGAGTTGAGTGGTGAACACTCCCACCACAGAGGGAACCCCGTTGATGTCGATGAGGTCAGTGAGTGACTGCAGGACGTCGAAGTAGAAGAAGGATTCCCCGGGGACAGAGCAGTTCAGTCTCGCCTTCACAAACGATGTCCAGTGTTTCTCCAGAACGCGCTGAGACCCACCTACATCATTTTTACACACACGTGCCACACGCGAGTACACCACCTGTGCGCACACGCACACACACGCGCGATTAGAACATTATTATTGCCTCTGTGTTTACATATGCAGTGCTTTCAAGAGGTCCCTCTGCAGAGGTGTTTACTACAAATATTTGTTTAATAAAACTTACTTATTTATTATTTATTAAGTTAAGTACTAAATGTCACTAAAATACAGATATGTGTGTGTGTGTGTCGTACCCTCCCCAGATTGCTGTGTTCCGCTGCGATCTCTCTGAAGAAAAGGTAAACGTATTTCCCATAGTCCACTGCATGCAGGAAGTGAGGCTCTGTAGAGAGAAGGTGAGGTTCTTACTCAGTTCAGTGTGTGTGTGTGTGTGTTTGTGTGTGTGTACGCGCACATGCACAGGCTCTGTCCCAAACCAACATATTAAATCCTAATCACATGATTACACATGAGTTCAGCACTTTGGTGATTACAGGAAGTGAACTGTTGCCATGGAAACCGGCAAGACACAGTACTTCACTACTGAATAGTGTAGAGTTGATTTCATTACTAATGATATTTGTGTGTGTGTGTGTGTGTGTGTGTGTGTGTGTGTGTGTGTGTGTGTGTGTGTGTTGTGTGTGTGTGTGTGTGTGTGTGTGTGTGTGTGTGTGTGTGTGTATGTATGTATGTATGTATGTATGTGTTTTTACCTTTCAGCCATTTGGAGTCATATTTGATGGTCCTGAGAGCCGAACCGTCTCCCATACTGCGGTAAATCACTGCATCACTCGCCAAGAAATCAGCTACTGTCGCTGAGTACAGCTTCCCGTCTACACACACACACACACACACACACACACACACACACACACACACACACACAATTATAAGACAGAGATGATGGAGTTCAACAGGGTTCTGCTAAAGAGTGGCTATTTTTTTAAACATTCATATGGTGAATTTAATGTTTAAGGTGTGTGTGTGTGTGTGTGTGTATGTGTACCTGAGAAAAGTGCTACGTCGTTCGTCTGCTTAGCATCAAAGGGACACCGAGCCAAACCACTGATCTCCTCTCCATCAAACTCCAGATTATCCATCTGAGGGAGAGAAATGGTGTATTACACAGTGTGTGCAGGTGTGTGTTTGTTATATATATATATATATATATATATATATATATATATATATATATATATACACACATACCCTGTAGTAACGGCACATAGGGTTGAAGCTGTTGGTGCCACAGATGAAGAGGAGATCATCATTTCTGGAAACCAAAACTTTAATAAAGTTATGGCACTCGTCCTGAGAGAGAGAGAGAGAGAGATGTTAGGGGGGGAAAATGAACAGTAAATGATGGTGGTGGTAATGAAGATGGAGGTAATGATTATGGTGATGCAGATGACGGTGGCTAATATGATGGTGGTGATGATGATGAAGATGATGATGAAGATAAGGATGATGCATGTAAGATGTACGGGATTATGTGATTGATGTTATGTTATTATGATGTGATGTGATGATGGTTACTTCTTAGTGTGTATGAGCGGTGATGGTTATTGCTTTATGGTGGTGATGAAAATAAGGATGATGTAGGTACTGATTATGGTGATGATAGTATTGATGGTTATTGTGGTGGTGATGAAGATAAGGATGATGGAGGTACTGATTATAGTGATGGTGGTGATTATGATGGAGGTATTGATGGCCATTATGGTGTTGATGAAGATGACGCTGGTGAATGTCAGGATTCTTACCCTGTGTTTGCCCTTCATAGCGCACGTCGCTCTGTCCGCCTGATTCGACCTCCACGTCAATTTCTGCATGAAGAACAATACATTACTCACAAATCCCTGCTGCTATTTCCTGTCTCATTTCACTTTTAATAAGCTTCAGTTGTGCTTTACAGGCACACACAGTGAGGTTGGGGCGGGGCTTACCCTGTAAGGAGTGATGTCATTCCTGTAGGATTCCCTCATACTCACCAAGTACACCTGGTCTCTGTTCAGGAGAGAGGGGCGGAGCTTAACATGATCACACGCACACAAGATCTGTTGTATCTTTGTATCTGCGTGTGTGTGTGTGTGTATATCTGCATGTGTGTGTATTTGTTTGTTTGTATGTGTATTTGTGTGCGTGTATCTGTATGTATGTGTTTGTATCTGTATGTATATGTATGTACAAACCTGCCGGTGATGAACAATGTGTCCTGAATTCTGGTCATCAGCTGAAAGTCCAGTCGATGTTGGGATTCGTTTACTGAAGGCCGACCCCGGAACACCGGATACTGTCGGGAATCTGCGTGGAATCGTGGTGTAACGGTACACTAAAGTCACAGTTCGGTACCTTGTCGTTTTTTTTTTTAAATAATGCAGTTTATAAAATTTGCGTTTGTGAATTTCAACAGTGTGCATTTTAAATAACATTCATTCTTGGTTGCATCACATAAATAAGAAAATTCAGTTATTTATATTTGTTAGACCCCATTTGTGCATTTTCTAAAAAGTCAGTAAAGTTTAACAAATGTCTTCATTCCGTCCATCCTTCATTCCTTCACTCCCTCGATGTGGAAGTGAGAGAACTTCTTGAAGCGGGACATAAAACATTAAAGAATCCATGTGTCTCGCTTTAACGATGACAGGAAGTGGCTGTGATTTAGAATTTTATAGTGGACTATAAATGGTACAGAGTGAGCCAGTGACTCAGTGACTCCTTTATTCACTGGCGGAAAACTAAACACACATAAACACACATAAAAATGATTGCAGTCAGTACGCGCGCAGACACACGCGTACAGAAATGAAGGGGTTAAACTGAAACAGTTTGGATACGTTACACTCCAAATCCAAATGACCTCCACCTTACACCCAAAAAACTCCAGAGCAGTCTGATATGTCACCGTCTCTCCTATTTTAATGGCCAGGCACACAGTGTGTGTGTGTTTGTGTTTGTCCTTCAGACGTCTGTCTCATCACTCTGTCTCTGTCACGTCTGTGTGTCTTGATAACATCAACACATCTCCAATCAACTGTTCTTATCATCTGTGAAACCATCACAAGTGTGTGTGTGTGTGTGTGTGTGTGTGTGTGTGTGTGTGTGTGTGTGTGTGTGTGTGTGTGTGTGTGTGTGTGTGTGTGTGTGTCTCTCACAGTGCCGGTCCACGGTGTTGAGTGCAGCGGTGTCCTCTGGGAAACTGACGGCGTGGGTTCGCTCCAACATCAGAAGCAGCAGCAGAAGGTTGGGAAACATGACACACCACATCTCCCACTGCTGAATACACACCTGAGGGTGTTACCTTAAAAATTAAAGATAAAAATAGATACAGAACACACACACACACACACCAGATGTAAATCATGCGTCACACACGATCAATACATCAAATAAAACAAGCTCGCAATGAACCGTGTCTGAACACCAGCCTGTAAATAATCACTCTTCTGCCCTCTACAGTGACATCATAGTGTAGTGCTGATGTCACTGTGTACAGTGATATGAATTTTTAAAAAAAAATAACGTGGGAGTTGGTAGCCCAGTGGTAAAGGTGTTGGACTCTGGATCGGAAGATCACAGGTTCAAAACCCACCATCACCAAGCTGCCATTAGTTGGCCCTAGAGCAAGGCCCTTAGGTTCATTGAGACCTTCAAAAGTCGCTCTGGATAAGGGCGTCTGCTAAATGCTCTAAATGTAAATACAATATTTCAAGTTCCATTTTTGTCCTTCAAAGTGTAGGTGTGTGTGTGTGTGTGTGTGTGTGTGTGTGTGTGTGTGTGTGTCCCTGCTCTTTTAAATTGAACTGTATTTGACCTGCTTAAAACACACACACACACGCACAGTTCTCCTCCCAGTGACTTGCACACATCTGTTTGTGGGCATATTAATGAGCGTCATAAATATGAATATTCATGAGAACAACACAGCCAATGCTAATAAACAGCAGAAGACCGAAGGTCGTCTAAAAGTCATACCATGACTGCTTTTACACACACACACACACACACACACACACACACCATCAGGATGTGTCAGTCATGCACAGCCCCACCCTGATAGATAAACATGATTGATCTGTAGTTATTGATCTAAGTGACCTGCATGACCTCCAGTGGCAGCTTTATGCTAATCACACACACACACACACACACACACACACACACACACACACACACACACACACACACACACACACTAATGCTTTGATTAGCATGCAGGCTTTTAGCGAGCTGCTGACTCGACTAAACTCCTGCAGTGTGTAGGGGACACACTCTTCTATCATTTCATTACATCCAGCACTAACACTGGAATACATCACTGTCCGGATCTCCACCCAGAACATCACACGTCTCCACACGTCCACGTGCCACTTCACCTCCTTCTCCTACAAAAACCCCCACAGTTACGGAACAACCTTCCAATTAGTGTTCAAGATTCAAGAGTCCCGGCTGAAAAGACATTCATTGTGTCTTTAATCAGTGTCTGCGAGGTGAAGAAGTAGATCTCGAGGGATTATGGGCACAGGGTGTTCTAGTGAACTGATATCTGTGTGCTGCTCCCCACACACACCTTCACTCAGGTTTGTAGATGTTGGTGTGGTGTCATCACCAACATCATCACAACCACCGCCATCATCATCATCATCGCCTTTTATACAACAATAAATAAGGAGATTTAATAATCTCTCTCTCTCGTGTAGTGTGTTGTGCAGTGTGTTGTATTAGTGAAGTGTTCAACATCAGCAGTTAC
>JACRUU010000019.1:22169006-22176506 GCA_030449085.1 Kryptopterus vitreolus
CTCTCAGTTAATTCTACACAGTTACGCCATCCTCTCTATCTCCCTGTTAATTCTACACAGTTAAGGTGTCCTCTCTCTTAATTCTACACAGTTACGGCACCTCTCTCTCTCTGTTAATTCTACACAGTTAAGCGTCCTCTCTCTGTGTCTCTCTTATTCTCACAGTTAGCGTCTCTCTCTCAGTTAATTCTACACAGTTACGGCAACTCTCTCTCTCAGTTAATTCTACACAGTTAAGGCGTCCTCTCTCTTAATTCTACAGTTACCTAATTCCACAGGCTTACTTAATTCCACAGGCACCTCTCTCTCTGTTAATTCTACACAGTTAGGTGTCCTCTCTCATCACAGTTACGGCACCTCTCTCTCTCTGTTAATTCTACACAGTTATTTTTTAAGCGTTCTATCTCTATTCTCTCTCTCAGTTAATTTACACAGTTACGGCCATCCTCTCTCTCTCTGTTAATTCTACACAGTTAAGGCGTCCTCTCTCTTAATTTCACAGTTACGGCACCTCTCTCTCTCTGTTAATTCTACACAGTTAAGTCCTCTCTTAATTCCACAGTTACGGCACCTCTCTCTCTGTTAATTCTACACAGTTACGATGTTCCGTCTCTCAGTTAATTCTACACAGTTAAAGCGTCCTCTCTCTGTGTTTATTCTACACAGTTACTGCGTCCTCTCTCAATTAATTCTACACAGTTACGGCATCCTCTCTCTCAGTTAATTCTACACAGTTAAAGCGTCCTCTCTCTGTGTTTATTCTACACAGTTACTGCGTCCTCTCTCAATTAATTCTACACAGTTACGGCGTCCTCTCTCTCAGTTAATTCTACACAGTTAAAGCGTCCTCTCTCTGTGTTTATTCTAGACAGTTACGGCGTCCTCTCTCAGTTAATTCTACACAGTTACGGTCTCCTCTTCTCGTCCTCTCTCTCAGTTAATTCTACACAGTTACGACATCCGACATCCTCTCTCGCTCTCTCTCTCTGTTAATTCTATACATATACTGCATCCTCTTTCTCTCTCTGTTAATTCTACACAGTTATGGTGTCCTCTCTCTTAATTCTACAGGTATGTAATCCTCTCTCTGTTAACTCTACACAGGGGCCCCTCTCTTAATTCTACACAGTTACGGCATCCTCACTCTCTCTGTCAATCCTACACAGTTATGGCATGTTCTCTCTTAAGTCTACCGTTACGTGTCTCTCCCTGTTAATTCTACACAGTTACGCCATCCTCTCTCTCTCTCTCTTAATTCTACACAGTTAAGGCATCCTCTCTTAATTCTACAGTTACGTTATCCTCTCTCTCGTTAACTCTACACAGTTACGGCAGTGCCTCTCTCTGTTAATTCTACACAGTTACGCCATTCTCTCTCTTAATTCTACATAGTTACGGCGCCCTCTCGCTCTGTTAATTCTACACAGTTACAGCATTCTCCCTCTCTGTTAATTCTACCTAGTTACGGCGCCCTCTCGCTCTGTTAGTTGTACACAGTTACCGTGTCCTCTCTGTTAATTCACCACAGTTACGGTGACCTCTCTCGTTGTTAATTCTACACAGTTATGGCGCCCTTTCTGTTAATTCTACACAGTTACGTCATCCTCTCCCTGTTAATTCTACACAGTTACAGTGCCTTCTCTCTGTTAATTCTACAGTTACAGTGCCTTCTCCTCTCCCTGTTAATTCTACACAGTTACAGTTCCCTCTCCTCTCTCTGTTAATTCTACACAGTTACAGTTCCTTCTCCTCTCTCTGTTAATTCTACACAGTTACAGTGCCTTCTCTCTGTTAATTCTACAGTTACAGTGCCTTCTCCTCTCCCTGTTAATTCTACACAGTTACAGTTCCCTCTCCTCTCTCTGTTAATTCTACACAGTTACAGTGCCTTCCTCTCTCTGTTAATTCTACACAGTTACAGTGCCTTCTCTCTGTTAATTCTACAGTTACAGTGCCTTCTCCTCTCCCTGTTAATTCTACACAGTTACAGTGCCTTCTCTCTGTTAATTCTACAGTTACAGTTGCTTCTCCTCTCTCTGTTAATTCTACACAGTGCCTTCTCTCTGTTACAGTTGCTTTCTCTCTGTTAATTCTACACAGTTACAGTGCCCTTCTCCTCTCTCTGTTAATTCTACACAGTTACAGTTCCCTCTCTCTCTGTTAATTCTACACAGTTACAGTGCCTTCTCCTCTCTCTGTTAATTCTACACAGTTACAGTTGCCTCCTCTCTCTGTTAATTCTACACAGTTACAGTGCCTTCTCTCTGTTAATTCTAAACAGTTACAGTGCCTCCCCCTGTTAATTCTACACAGTTACAGTTCCCTCTCCTCTCTCTGTTAATTCTACACAGTTACAGTTCCCTCTCCTCTCTCTGTTAATTCTACACAGTTACAGTTCCCTCTCCTCTCTCTGTTAATTCTACACAGTTACAGTTCCCTCTCCTCTCTCTGTTCCCTCTCCTCTCTCTGTTAATTCTACACAGTTACAGTTCCCTCTCCTCTCTCTGTTAATTCTAAACAGTTACAGTGCCTTCCCCCATGTTAATTCTACACAGTTACAGTTCCCTCTCCTCTCTCTGTTAATTCTACACAGTTACAGTGCCTCTCCTCTCTCTGTTAATTCTACACAGTTACAGTTCCCTCTCCTCTCTCTGTTAATTCTACACAGTTACAGTTCCCTCTCCTCTCTCTGTTAATTCTACACAGTTACAGTTCCCTCTCCTCTCTCTGTTAATTCTACACAGTTACAGTTCCCTTCTCCTCTCTCTGTTAATTCTAAACAGTTACAGTGCCTTCCCCCATGTTAATTCTACACAGTTACAGTTCCCTCTCCTCTCTCTGTTAATTCTAAACAGTTACAGTGCCTTCCCCCATGTTAATTCTACACAGTTACAGTTCCCTCTCCTCTCTCTGTTAATTCTAAACAGTTACAGTGCCTTCCCCCAGCCTCCTCTCTCTGTTAATTCTACACAGTTACAGTTCCCTCTCCTCTCTCTGTTAATTCTAAACAGTTACAGTGCCTTCTCTCTTAATTCTACACAGTTACAGTGCCCTCTCCTCTCTCTGTTAATTCTAAACAGTTACGGAGTCTTCTCTCTTAATTCAACAGTTATGTGGCCCTCTGTCCATTAATTTGACAGTTATGGCGTACTCTCTCTGTTAATTCTACACAGTTATGGAGTCCCCTCTGTTAATTTTACAGCTATCGCGTGCTCTCTGTTAATTGTTAATTTCACAGTTATGGCGTACTCTCCCTCTGTTAATTCTACACAGTTACGGAGTCTCCTGTCTCCTTGTTAATTCTTCTTTGTGGTGTGTTGTTGTGCGGTGTGTTGAGAAACACCACTCCATCTAAATTTATGTGAGTTATTAATTTACACTAAACCTGTCTGTCTCAGTGTGTGTGTGTGTGTGTGTGTATGATTAGTTGAGGGTTAGGGTTACAGTGTTAGGCGAGTCCCTGTGTACAGTCATATTATGTTTTCAATTAACTTCACTTAGTGTTTCATTATAAAAATCATATTACTGACAAACACAAACACACATAAGAGTACTTATGTTATTATTATTATTATTATTATTATTGAGGTTTAAGTCGAATCCCAGCAGCATGAATGAGCTCAGGGTGGAACATCCCAATTGTGTGTGTGTGTGTTAAATCCACACGGAGGAGGGGGAAAGGTCCGGGATAAAGCTTTCTGATCTCTGGAGCCAAAAGAACCCCCCCCCCCTCGCCAAACACACACACACACACACACACACACACACACACACACACACACACACACATTCTCTAACACGGCTTTTATTGTATGTTCTGCGCTTTAGTGAATGGGGGCGATGGATGTGTCTGTGTGTGTGTTGCAGAATAAAATCCTTAATCAACGCAGAAACCTTAATGTGTGTGTGTGTGTAGGCTGTGATTAAAATAGCGCTTGCTCTGAACAGAAACCCCTTAGTGTGTGTGTGTGTGTGTTTCGGGACTCACCTCATCTGAATCCCTGTGTGTGTTCCGTGTCCACGCGCGTGTATCCGTATATCCACGCGCATATATCCGTTTATCCGCGCGCGCTATTGTTAGTGTTTGAATATTCCAGTTTAGATCAGAACAATCCCAGCGCGAGCACCAACTCCTCCAACTTCTCTCCACCGAGAAAAACACACACACACACACACACACACACACACACACACACTCACACCGGGACTGAAACCTGAGACTCACTCTCTCTCTTTCTTTTTTTTACACACACACACACACACACACACACACACACACAAACGCTCACGTACAGACGCCAATCGGAGTTTAGTCCCTCCTCCCATTAACCACGCCCACTGGGTCGATCGCCCTCTCAGGCTCCGCCCACTTCCCCCATAGTCTCTCACCCCCTCACCAAATGTGGGTTTGGCTGCGTTCCCTTCTTTCCCTCTTTCATCTACAGAGACAGAGAGAGAGAGAGAGAGAGAGAGAGAGAGAGAGAGAGAGAGAGAAAGAAGAAAGAAAGAAGGAGTCGCCCTGAAATAAACACAGAGATGGGGAGATGTTTATATATGTATATATATATATATACGTTATATATTATATATAATATAAACGTGGAGAGAGAGAGAGAGAGAGAGATAGTAGACAGATAGACAGTTGCAATGTGTGTGTATTTGTTTGTATATTTCAGTGTGTGTGTGTGTGTGTGTGTGTGTAGGGGAGGTGCTTGCAAAGTTTCAGCTATTCCATTAGAAGAACAAACACAAAGCTTCACGTTCAGACACGTCTTTATTCAGTGGTGAAAAACACTTACACCCACCACACACACACACACACACAAACACACAACACACAAATATATATATATATATATATATATATATATATCTATATATACAGACAGAGGTACACATATACGTATACACAGTTATAACAAAGAGGATAATAACAAGCTTTTACATATCATTAATCTGATAATCATCATTGTGTGTGTGTGTGCTTGAGAGATTGTGTGATAGAAAGTGTGTGTGTATGTGTGTGTGAATGAAAGCGAAAGTTAGCACTTATAGCTAACATATGCTAGCTGTCAGCTCCCATTTATGGTGAGAGGTGAATGTAACCATGACAGCATGTTGCTGTGTGTAGAGAAACAGTCAGTCAGACTCCCAGGGTTCTTCATCATCTTCATCATCATCATCATCACCATCATCATCAATGACCTTTTTTTACTTTATTAAATGAAGGGGCGGGGCAATACAGAAGTGGTAATATTCAAAGATTCAATAACAGCTATACTCTTTTATGGGATAAAAGAAATTTATATTCTACTCAAGATGATGGACTCTTACACACACAGACACAGTGGATGGACGAGACCCGGTTTGTAAGTGGTGGACAGAGCCACAGTGGTGTGAAAAAAGATGTGCTCTATTGTTTCTGATCAGTTTCAAAGTAGAGATACCGATACTTAAGGAGAGAAAAAAAAGCTAAAACTTGACTTTGAAACATCAAATACACATAAATACACACTCTTAACACAGAGACACACACACACTCTAACAGCTGAACTCTGGAGAAAGTAAGAGACTTAATAAGACTGGCAGGAGATTTAGGAATATGAAGAATTAGGATAAAAGAATAAATTTATATTTTTTCTACTCAAGATCAATCAATCATAATGATGTGACTCTTACATTTGCCCCCTTCCACATCCTTTTGCATGTTTGACACAGTGGAACACATTTTAATATGTCAAAGACGAGACCCAGTTTTTAAATGGTTTCATAGCCCTGTGTAAGTGGTGGTTTATCACACGTTTTTCTGAGCCAGAGGCCTTTCAATCAGAATCACTTAACAGAAGCTCTATTTCACTGCCAAGATCAAAGAAATTCAGGAAGAAATGAGAACAAAAGTAAGTGAGATCCATCAGTCTGGTAGTTATAAAGATATCGGGTGTTATAAAGAACTAAAGCTTTGGGCCGCCGAACCAAAGTGAAGCCATTATAATGGCAAAAAAAGGAACAGAGAAAAAAAAAACAGGTCACAAAAGATCCCAGCAACTAAAACTGCAGGCCTCACTTACCTCAAAGAATTAAGGTCTCACTTACCTCAATTAAGGTCAGTGTTCACGACTCCACCATAAGAAAGAGACTGGGCAAAAACGGCCTGCATGGCAGAGTTTCAAGACGCAAATTAACAAATTAAGCAAAAAAGAACATTAAGGCTCGTCTTAATATTGCTAAAAAACATCTCAATGACTGCCAAGACTTTTGGGAAAATATCTTGTGGACTGACGAGACAAAAGTTGAACTTTTTGGAAGGTGCGTGTCCCGTTACATCTGGCGTAAAAGTAACACAGCATTTCATAAAAAGAACATCATACCAACAGTAACATATGGTGGTGTGTAGTGTGATGGTCTGGGTTGTTTTGCTGCTTCAGGACCTGGAAGGCTCTGTGATAGATGGTGAAAGTCTACCAAAAAATCCTAAGAATGTCCGGATCTCAACTAAGCTAAGACTGGCAGGACCCAAACCACACCAGCAAATCCACCTCTGTGTCAACTAAAAATCTTGGGTGCTAGAATGACCCAAAACACACCAGCAAATCCACCATCTGAATGGCTGAAAAAAAAAAAAAAAACTTTGGAGCTGAATTTCAACAAATTCTGCAAAGAATCCAAAATTAGAGCTGTGGCATGACTAAAAGGCGGTTAGGAATAAGTATTTTGCAAATGCGTTTGAAGTTATAATTTTTATCACATTATCATCATAATGTGGGTTTGGATCAATCAATGCAGGGGGGGCATTTTAATTTGAAATAATAAAAACATTCATTTAAAAAAAAACTGCATTTTGTGTTTACTTGGTTATCTTTGACGTATATATATATTATATATATATATATATATATATATATATATATCAGATATATATATATAGATATATATATAATATATATAATATAATATATAGTATATATATATATATATATATATATATATATATATATATATATATATATATATCAGAAGGTCCGGTTTCAAGTCCCGATATCACCAAGCTGCCACTCTTGGATCCTTGAGCAAGGCCCTTAACCCTCTGTGCTCCAGGTGGTATCATGTCTGACCCTGTGCTCTGACCCCAACTTCCAAACAAACAGGGATATGAAACAATTTCACTGTGCTGTAATGTTTATGTGATAAATAAAGATGATTATATTCTAGTTTGTATACAAAAAAAACCCAGAATATGGTTTATGCTGTATTTTAAAGTAGCTCCATTTTGCTTCAATGGCTGTTTCACACACATTCTCTCAGTCCGCTCGTTATGACATCGCCTGAAATTGGGTTCTCCAACAATCCCGAGGAGTTGTTGAGAGATGGTGAGTGTGTGTTGGCTGCTTTTCCTTCACTCTCCAGACCAACTCATCCCAAACCATCTCATCTGGATTTAGATGAGGTGATTCAGGACGCCAGACCACTTAATGAAGCTCCATCAATCTTGAACAAATAGCT